>JABUQX010022321.1:10000-24950 GCA_015478945.1 Trachelipus rathkii
ATATATAAAAATAGTAATATATATATATATATATATAATATATATATATATATATATATATATATTAATATATATATATATATATATATATAGGCCACTCTCCCGTCAAAATTAACGCACCACAAAGATACGTGGCGAAGGAAGGAAGGGTAGAAAACGTTGAAGAACGCGAAGACACTTTAAAATTGGACATGACACTAACATTGTGGATGTCTCCCAAAAAGATAGAGACAATATAGATACACAGTGTGAGAGAATCAAGGTGCGCCAAAGGGTCTCGCAAGTAGGGTTCGGAGGTTTCGGCCACTGCAAACAAACAATGTTGGTACGTACGACGACGGCCGCGGGGGGTGTTGTTGGGTCTGTCTCAATACAGTGTATGACCCCCTCTGGCACAGGCACGGATGACTGCCTCACACCGTCCTGGCATGCTCTCGATGAGTGGGCAAATGTCTGGACAGTGATTTAAGCACTCTCTCACTCAGCTCGATCAGCACATAGCATCATCGAGGTCCGGGCGAAAGGTCCGTGGAGGGGGTTTCAGCTGCGGATCCGAAACGTTATAGAACCACAAATGTTCTGGGTTGAGGTCCGGACTATATGCTGGCCACTCGAACGCCGTAATTTGAACCGTTCTAAGGTAGGTCTGTTCACGATCGTTGGGGCTTGGTGTAGCAGAGTCGATCACTCTCGCGCGAGTGAGAGATAGAGTATCCGGCCGCGCTCGATGATAGGTGGTGGGGAGACAGCGTTTGGCACGAACAGTGGATAGGTTTCGGGAGGATTGTCTGGTGATATACAAGGTTACCGTGGAGTAGCTTGAGAAGTAAGTGTGGCCTTCCATGCCGTAAGCTATAAGTGGTCGGTGTGTGCAAAGAGACCGCAGTTAGGCCGGATTTTGGATTTAAAGAGATGCGCAAGTGCTGGTCCTCAATAACAATGATGAATAGCTCGCAGACCCGACCAGTGCGCTATGGATCGAGGCATACCACTGCAGAGCTCATTGTTTGCATGTTAGGCGGCAGAGTAGAGACGCCGTATCTCCGTATGCGGAGGTTCTGGTTACGCGTGTTAGGTAGAGTTTCTAGCACGGCTTCTTGTGCGAGGCGTACAGAGACCATTGCTCTCGACTCTAGATAGACTTGCCCAATGCGAGAGCTGTTCCACATAATAGTACCGGCAAATGCCAGTCGCGCCCTTCGATGCTTGGTCGTGGTGTGAACGGTGGACACTAGATGGTCGAGGTCCCGGTGACTGGTAAATTAAGTGTTCGCTCTAAGAGTCGACGACTACGTCTGTACACTTTTGCACTGCCTGGATTGAGCCGTGTACTCTCCGGCCGCAGCCTGTATATTGCAGGATAAGGTCGAGGAAGCCGATTGAGTGTCGGTGGCTGTGCCGCTCTTTGGTCACATGTAAGGAGGTAAGTGCATATTGAACAGCGCGAGGACGTTACGAGAATTGGATGCTGTCCACCGGGTTGGAGGTCATTGCGCCGCTGTGGGTGGGCCTTACCTGTGGTGTCGGGTGAGGTCCGGCGATATCATCGTGTTTAAATAGAGGTGTTCCTGTGGAAAACCAGGGCTGGTTGGAGACGATGACCTGTAGGTGCAATCGTTGTGTGGCGCGCGCGTTTACGGTAACGGCTCGAATCCGTCGTTCTCGCAAGTGCCCGTACGCACAGAGGTCCCTTTGTCGTGCGTGGAGTGTTGTTCATCTGCGAGGCGATTCTTAGAGCGCGTGATCCTCCTTGACTAGTGGTGATGCGATGTTGCTGTGTCTTTAGTTGTTGTGAAAGAGCACGCTATACATAATATATAGAGAGATAGATTTCGCGTACGGTGAGATGCCCTCGCTCGATTACTACCACGACATACCATAACTTCCACCTTTCCCAGGCTACCTAAACGTGGTTCTAAGTTATTCCACAGAATTTTAATCGCGGTGACGCGCCCCATTAATACCCAGCGAATTCCTTCTTCTGCGAGGTGTTGCATAGTTATGCTGATGCTGTCGTCTGTGCTTGGTGGTGGGGTTTTCATGGGGTTAAAAGGGGCCTCCGTTCCTGCGAGTGACATTTACCGTAGTGGCGCATTCGGAGCTATCGCTTCAGCGAGCGTCAGCCACGCATACACGCCAAGTCTGCTTGGCATTAAACGCTATGGTATGGTTTATTTTTTTATTTAACTCAATAAATATCAACTGAAAGAATATATAGATGAAAATAATTTTGAAAATGAGAAAAAAAATCTCATTTAAGACATAATAAATAACAAATCGACTTATGAATTCACAAATTTATATATATAATAATTATTTCTGATTTTTCCATTGGAATCATAAAATGTATTTCTTAGTTTTACCAAAATTTACCTTATCTATAAGTTGGTGCACCTTTAAAAAAACCCTTTCCTTCTTCGAGAAGAAGAATAACGTAAAAGTTGTAAACAACGTTGCCAATTTAAAATGAAATCTACAGAAAAATCTGTAGAAGATGCCAGGCCTGTGACATTTATATTTACTATGCAATTATGATGGTAGTTTTTACGGAAATTAAATTAAAATTTATCATGTAATATGATTTATTTCTTTTTATCAAATTTATTTATAAAACAAGGTTATATGTCAGATTATATATATATATATATATATATATATATTATATATATATATATATAAGAATACACATATCAGCTACATTATATATTATATAATATCATATATATATAATATATATATAAGTATAAATACTATATTATTATACTATATAATATATATGATATTAATGAACAGATAGTAGAGGGCAGGTGATGCAGAGTGGAGAAGTTGCAGAGACAAGACACGAGACGAATTGATGAACGGTAAGTGGTCAGGGTAGCTACCGTAAGGAATGGTCGGAGAAAAAAGCGAAGACTTGCAGGCGTGTACATCAGGGAAGTGGCGAAAGGAACTCTTGGTAAATGAGGATGAGGTAAGGAGGTATCTTAGCGAGAGATACACATGGTGGAACGGAAGAAGTGAAAAAAGCAATTAAGAAAAAAACAGAGAAAATGAGGAAGTGGCTGACAAGAAGAACAGCTGCCAGCAAGGGAGGCCTTGTAACCAGAGAAGAAAGAGGGAGAGAGAATAAAGAGGAAACAAAAAAGATGGAGACAGAGAGAATGGCAGGAGAAATATGACGAGAGATGTGGGCGAAGGGAGGAAAAAGCTATTTAAGATGGCGACAGCGTAAAGAACAAAAGCGTAACTAGACATAAAAGATAGAATACGGAAGAGATCTTGTGAGACGCAAGAAAGAATGATAGATTTCACCGAACTAATGAGATCTTGCTAATGTACGAATACAGAGAAGAAAGATTAAGAAGTAGGAGCTGAGGAAAGAGAGCAGAAAGAGGAGGATGAGGAGGATAGATAAGGGTGGAGGAATATGAGGAGGCTATAAAAGGATGAAGAAGGGTAAAGCTCCAGGAGGGGATGGAGTGGCTGAATGGAGGGAGGGAGGAGGAGAGGGGCTGAAAGGGAGAATCTCAGTTTGATGAACAACTGTTTGGAGAAGAGGGAAAAGAGTGCCGGAAAGGTGGGCAAACAATAATAATACGCGATATATCAAGGATAAAGGTAGATGCTGGCTAGTCTGTATAATTATAGGGGTAATAATAGAGATAATAGAATATCGAGAATATTGGAGAGGAGGTTGAGAGGGAGGTAGAGCCGAGACTCGGAGAAGAAGATATAATAGAGGGAGAAGAGAGAAACGACTGACCTCCTTATTTCACCAACTGAGACTGCGTCTCGAGAAGACTGCTGGACATCAATGGAAGAAGTTCTTTGTAGCCTTCAATCGATCTACAAAAGGCATTCGATTCGGTGCCAAGGAAAAAGCTCTGGAGAGCTATGGGGAGGAAGTATGGAGTGAAGGGTAGATTAAAGAAGCGATAGAAAGTATGTATGAGAAATGCAGCTGTAAGGTTAGGCGAGAACGATAGATGGTTGAGGTGAAAACAGGAGTGAATCAAGGGAGTGTTTTATCGCCACTGCTTTTTATATTATATTTAGACGTTGGTGATAAGGAAAGTGAAGAAAGACTGGGCGAATTTGAAGGGGACATAATGGCATATGCGGACGATCTGGATGTTGGAGCGAGAGAGAGGAGGAGATTCGAGAGTGTGGTGGAGTTGTTTGCGGAGGAGTTGGAGGAAGCAGGGATGAAGCTAGATGAACATACAGAAGACAGAGATAATTAACAGTAACCGGAGGAAATGAGGAGGGATGAGAATGATGGTGAGAGAGGAGGAGGTGAAGGCGGTAAATACCTGCATTAATCTCGACAGATGTTTTTAACAGAAGCGGGAGAAGTGGGGGAAGAGTTACGCGAAGAATAGAGAATAGATAAGATATGAAAAGCGGTATACCCCATTGAGGAAAGACGAAACATCAGAATAGAGGTTAAAAAAGTGATTGTGAAACTCTCCAGAAACTCTCCAGAAATTCAAGAGCCGTATGCGTCGAATAAGATCACACCGTACCGTTTTCCTCCTGCATCATGACAATGTTCGACCACATTGCAGTGCCCAAATGCTTCAATGCTTGAACTTCTAGGTCAAAAATCATCCACCCTACAGTCCTGATCTGGTCCCCAGTAATTTTAACTAATTTTCAAAGTTGAAGTAAAAGTCTCCAAGGAGTGAGATTTGGTCCAGATGATAAGGTGAAGAGACCGGTGTTAGACTGGTTTCGGTAAACGGATCAAGACTTTTTTTTCAACCAGTTTTGAGAAGTGGGTTAAACGTTTGCAGAAATGTATTGACGTTCGAGATTATGTAAAAAAAAAAATGTACATGCTCATTGAAAAAACCTTTGACATTTTCTCAGTCTTTGTTTCATTACCTTATCTGCAGTGTAATAGATTTTACAGCAGAATAAGCGTTACTTTTCAACTAGAAATTTACCGTATAATTTTTGTTGTTACGCAAAAGATGCAATGATATTGTCGCGTTTGTTCTTCTATTAATTCGGCAAAAGGGCAGTAGCGGACCTGTAAATGCTTCCCTTCTTCTATTTACCGAATGATTTTATTGTTCAGCAAAACTTCATAGGAAAATAATCGACAAGTTCACTTACACTCAAAGAAAGCTTGCTACCCTTTGGTCAATCTTACTACTAGAAATTTTTATTCTCTTACTAAAATAAATACTACTCGAAATCTTCTACTTATTCCTGTAAGTTTTGCATATCTAACGTTTTTATTGATAAAGACAATAATTTTTGCTTCCTGTTCTATCATAGATGATTCCTCTAAACTTTTCCCCGACTCCGCCCTAAGATTTTTTTATTAGAAAAAAACCTCTGTGCGTTAATAAGGAGTGCTTCCAGGATGGAGACCAATCTTTATTTTAATTTCGATCCCTCTCTAGGTTTGGTAGTCACAATTTTAACTACTTTTAAAATAAACTACAATAAAAAGTGAAACATCCTTTGCAACTATTCTCGGAAAACCATCGTTAGAAATTTTACCTCTTTTGCAAAAACACTTAGATGTGAAACTCTTTTAACCAGCTTTTTAATTTTTATTAATCTGCCTCGCTGTAAGTAAAGCGATAGTCTTTTCTCACTGAATGGTTTTCATGTAGGGGTATGTGTGGTTTGCCTTGTCTTTTAAATCAATAAACAGTCCTTGTTTTTAATTTTAAAAATTATTGAAAAATCTTGTTTTTCAACATTGGGCTTTAAAAAAAAATATATATATATATATATATATATATATATATTAGAATATATATATGATATATATTATATATATATATAATAATATTATATATATATATATAGTATATATATATAATAATATATATATATATATATATATTATATTATATATATATATATATATAATATATATATATATATATATATATATTGTGGTAGTTGGGTTGGCTGCCTACTACCATCTATTTCTTCCAGGAATGCTAATGGCAGGCCTCGGAGAAGGCGTGATCGCCGTAAAGACCCTTCCTAACTTTCGGCGGAAATTGTTGAATCGTAAATCGGGTACATGGAATGTCAAGAGGAACTAAATGTTTGGGAGAAGAGGAGAGAGGTTGATGGGATGATATTTAGAAAGGAGCAAATTTGATTTGCCTCGCTGTGACTTGAAAAAAGAGAAAGGAAAAGGTGAACATTAAGTGGTGTGATGGGAAATGTGTGCGTGCTGGTGTGGAAGAGAAGGAGAGGGGAAGAGAAGGAGTTTGCAATTTTGATGAGTGACCTGGTGGTATGAAGCTATTGTAGACTTTGATTGTGTGAGTCTAGAATTCTAAGGTTTTACAATTTAAGTTTGATAAAGGTCAAGGTCAATCGTGTGGTGTGAAACGTATGGTCCATCTGATGGAAACGTTGAAGAGAGTACGATTTTTTTGGGATAATCTGAATGATGTTTTTTGGGATGGGGTGGAGTAGGAGCTTCAAGATTGATAGTTTTGGAGGGACCTGATGGTTGGATAGGTGATCAAAAGGGATGGTATAACAGTGGTTTTGGGGTGGCGGGAGAAAATGAGAAATGGTAGGAAGGTGATTGATTTTCTGTGAAGAGAGAGGTATGTGTTGTAAGTAATACTTTCTTTAAACACCAGAGTATCCATAAGTATCCTAGAGTTGGTGTAGGTAGAGATGGTACGAAGTGAAAAGTATGATTGATTAGTGTTGGTGAAGAAGGAGATGTTGAAGTATGTGGTGGATGTTAAATCAGTTAGGGGTTTTTAGGATGGGATTATCGGAGCATTATGTGTTCTATGTAAAATTAAGTTAGGGGGCTTGGATGGAGAGGAAGGTGATGAGAAAGGAAAGTGGGAAGAATTAAAGAGTGAGAAGTTAAGTGGTGCAAGATAATAAGGATAAGTTGTACAGAGCGCTCGCTTAGTAAAACGGTGAATCGTTGCGAACAAGTTGATACTGAGGCAAATCTGGGGGCAAATGAGGAAGCAATTGTTAGTAGTGCAAAGGAAAGTGTGTGGATGTTGCTAAGTAGGAAGTAAGATGTTAACAGCGAATGGTGAAATGATGAGGTGATGAAAGCGGTTAAAGGAAAAAAAAGAAGCGTGGTGAATGTACTAAAAGCAAAATAGATTTGAAGATCTCAAAAGAAAGATGCTTGGAAATTATATAAGGAGGAAAAAAGAAAACTAAAAGGTGTATACGTAGGAGAAACAAGAGGTAAATGAACATTTGGAAGGAGGATGAATGAAAACACATACAGGAATAGGAAGCTCTTCTGGAAGAGAAGCGCGAAAGGTTAAGAATGACAGTAGATTAAGGGGAATCTGCTTAGAATAATAATAGGGATGGTGCTTTTGTAACTGATAAATGGATGTGAGGGGAGTGTGGAAACAAAGAAAACTTCGAAAATCTGCACATATTAACAGTAATTGATGAGGTGTTAGTTGATTGTGCGGTTTTGGATGGTGCCAAAAAGGAATAGGTATTTTGCGGGACATGAGGTTATTTAGTAAAGGAAGGAGGTAATGGGCTAGCGGCTGAGAACAGTTGAAGAATGGGTAAAATCTGCAGGTATAGATGAAATTACTAGTGAAAAGATCAAGAGCGGAGGCGGAGAATGGTGATGTGATTGATTTGGAAGTTGTGTAATAAAGCGTTTATGGACGGGTATAGTTCAAGGGAGGAGGAGAGCGGTTAACTTAGTACCCTGTATAAAAGTAAGGGAGAAAAGGGAACTGTAGAAATTATAGGGGAATAAGTTTATTGAGTGTTGTAGGGAAGGTATATGCTGTTATTTTGGTCGAAAGAGTGCGTCGAGTGACTGAGGGGACTGATTGGTGAAGCACAAGGTGCGTTTAGGAGTGGTAGAGGCTGTGTGTGGACTAAATCTTTACATTGAAACAATGATTGAGAAAATGAGGAAAACATCAATAAATGTATTAGGTTTATGGATCTTGCAACAGGCGTATGATAGAGTTAATAGGGAAGCGTTAATGGCAGGTGTTAGTGATAATATGGTGTTGGTCTGGTAGACTTCTGAATGGAATCAATAGTATGTATGAACGATAGTGAGCTGGTGTGTAAGAATAAATGGTGTCAATGGTGCTTGGTTTAGGAAGGATTAATAGCCGAGTAAGACAGGGTTGTGTTATGTCTCCTTGGTTATTCAATTAGTATATGGATGGGGTTATGAAAGAATTCGAGGTGGGGATGGCAGGAAAATGGTGTTATAATGGTGGAGAATGGAGTTGAGTGGGGGTGCCCTACCTATTATATCGGATGATTCTGGTTTTGTGTGGCGAATCTGAAGTGAGTTTGAGAGGATTGATAGAGAAATTTGGCAGGGTGTGTAAAAGGAGGGCTTGAAAGTAAACGTGGATAGAGTAAGGTTAATGGTTGTGAGTGAGGACACTCCTCAGTGGGAAGTTATATGTTATGTTAAATGGTGAGCAGCTAGAACAAGTGTCTGAGTTTAACGATATTTAGGGTATAATGTTTGGATGAAGAAGGGAACGTGACGATGCAGAGTGTTAGGAAGGAAAGTTTGAATGGCAGGAAGGTTTGGCTGGTGCAATTAAATCGTTGGTGAATGCAAAGGGACTAAGTCTTGAGTGTGCTTAGGGGTCTTACATGAGGTATGTTGTTAATACTGGTGTTATTGTATGGTAGTGAGACTAATGGTCCTGGAATAAGAAAGTATAAGAATCTAAAGTTCATTTGTTCACATGGACATCTTAAGGGGTTGTGCTAAGGTGTGAGAAGAATTGATAAAGAGAGGAATGAAACGTATCAGAGAGTGGTGTGGTGTGAAGAAAGGGGGTAAATGAGAGAATAAAATGAAAGTATGTGAGATGGTTTGGTCATGTGGAAAAGGATGAATGATAGTCAGGTGGTTAAGCGGATGTATAGTGGTGAGTGGTTTGGGGAACCGACGGCTGGGAGACCAGAAGGAAAGTTGGATTGAGTCGGTGAACGACTGTCTGAAGGAGAGAAGTGTGAGTTTGGCAGAGGCAAGAATAAAGGTGCATGATAGGGGAGAATGGCGGGGTTTTTGTGAATGGCGGGGTTTTGTGGCCCACCTGGGCCAGGGAATGAACCCTTACATTGAAGCGATTTAAACCATAGTGAGGGTCCGTCGCGGTCCATGATGCTCCTAGGGTGGATTTCTGTCTGTGACGAGCTCTCACTAATTAATGTACAGAGGGGGCGGTAAAGGCTGGCCTTTCTTTTCGACGTTTGTCATGTTCCCCTACTGCTTTTCTTTTCCGGATGCTTGATACAGCACTTACCGCCCAATCTTGGGGCAAAGAGGAAGGTGAAGAAAAGAAAGAAAGAATATATTATATATATATATATATATATATATATAATTATATATATATATATATATATATTTATATATATAATATATATATATATATATATTATATTATATATTATATTATAATATTTAATATATATATATATATATTAAATCGTTGGTGAATGTAAATAGACTAAGTCTTGAGTGCGCTAGGTCTTGCATGAGGGTATGTTGTTTACCCCGTGTTCATTGTATAGTAGTGGATGACTATGGTGTCTGGAATAGAAAGTAATAGATCTAAAGTTCAATGTGTTTAGATGGACAATCTTAGGGGCGCTGTTAGGTGTGAAAAGAATTGTTAAAATGAGGAATGAACATGTTAGAGAGTTGGGTGGTGTGAGAGGGATAAATGAGAGAATAAATGTAAGTACTTTGAGATGTTTTGGTCATGGGAAAGGAATGGATGAGAGTTCGGTTTGGGTTAACGGATGTAGTAGTGGTGAGTCTGTTTGGAATTCGACCGGCCAAGGGAGACCGAAAAAACAAGTGGATTGAAGTCAGTAAAGGAATTTCTGGAGGAGAGAAATGTGAGTTTGCCGAATCGAGCAGGAAAGTTTGCATAAACAGGAGTGAATCGGCGCGGTTTTGTGGGGGAGGGGTAGGTTGTGGACCACCTGAGGGCAGGGATGAACACTAACATATATGATATGCCCATAGCGAGGGTCCAGTCGCGGTCCCGTGAAGCTCTTAGGGGGGATTTTCTGACTGCGACGAGTTCGTCAATAATAAGTATAAAGGGGCGGGTAAGGCATGGCTTTCTTTTCGACTTTTGTGATATTCTTCTACCTTTTCTGTTTCCGGTGCACTGCACGCATCTTACCCCCAGTCTTGGGGAAAAAAGGTGGATTATATATATATATATATATATATATATATATATATATATATATATATATATATATATATATATATATATATATATATATATATATAATATATTTTATTTTATATATATTTATAAATATATATTATATAAAATTGAAAATAATTTTTTTTTTTTGATTTACATACTAAGTATAATAAGTATTAAAAAGTATGAATAAAATTTTCTATAGAAAATAAAAAGTTTTAAGAAAATCATATCATAAAGAAAATTAAAAATGTTTAATGGAATAATAAGTTTATTTCTATTTATTCTATTTACACAAATCTTTTATATTTTTTTTATTTTAATAATAAATTTTGATGAACTATTATAAAATTTTATACAATATTTTCTAATATTTAATAACTTTAAAGAAAAAAACACCTATTATATCATTCCTTTTTCTATCACCTATTCAACAGTTAAAGTCGAAAAATACATTCAACCTAAAACTCCCACTCACCCAGTCGAAAACATCATTCAGATTATTACAAAAAGTCACCTTCTCCTCAACATCCTCCACAGATAGACTATATGTTACAACCACACATACCTTGACCTATTCAAACTTAAAATTCAACATTAGAATTCTAGTACCCACACAAACAAAATCCCACATAGCTCTATGACACAGGTCACTGATCAGAATTGCAGCTCCTCCTCTCCCCTTCACGTCACACCACTCGTCTTCAACGCTTCCTTTCATGTTTGTTTAAGTTACAGCTAGTAAATCAAATTTACCCTAAATAAATACATCACCTCTCTTCTTATTATTAATTTCTTTAACATTCAATGTTCCCAGACAATTCCATACAAGTATTTTATATATAAGTATATATATATAATATATATATATATATATTTATAATATATATAATATATATATATTATTTTATATATATATATATATATATAAATATATATATATATAATATATTTTTTTCTTTTGAGTGGAAGTACAGGGATCTCCACAGCACACAAGAATGCGGCTAGACGGCGTTAGCAAACTAACGACAGGGGAAATCCCTAACGAAAAGAAAGAGGAACAAGGCTGAGATGGTTAGATTCTATACAAGATGTTCAGTTCCAAGAGGAAGGTAAAAATACGATCACTACGAAAATGAGATGATTCGGACAAGATGTGCTGAAGCCGATGCTGAAGAGGTATAGCTAGCACGTCAGGAAAGAACTTGCTTCGAAGGGTCGAGATGGCAACGCAATCCACCAAGAGATGAACTACAGTGAGAGGAAAACTGGAGGAACAAAATTGGCAGGTCGGGAGAACCCACCCCCCGAGACATAAGAAATCCATGGGTGAGATTTGTATGACCCAAGACGCAAACGAGCCCGGACCACCTCCACTAGGAGACTCTTCCGAGAAAATGAAGACTACCGGCCAAGGACGGGTTTGAGACATTCCGAAGTTTGGCGCCACGATCATCCTCCGCCCAACATGACTACCAGCCAGAGAGGAAGCCCCGACGCAAAGAGATGGAGAATTCTGTAGCAGGAAAATGACCCAGGCGCACAGCAGGAGGAAGGTAACGGGCACTCGACACCGTGTGTGCAGCCGCCTGTTTGGCTTCCCCATCGACCCGTTCGTTTCCAGGAACACCCCACATGGGAGGGAACCCAACAGAACTCTATGTTATAAATAATAATAAAAAGTTTGTATAATAATAATAGTAATTGAAAATGACTTATAAAAATAATAATAATAATAATAATAATAATAATAATAATAATAATAATAATAATAATAATTAATATAATTAATATAATAATCAATCAAATTCAAATTTTTTAATAATATAATATAATAATATAATAATAATAAATAATATTCAATAAAAAATCAAAAAATATTTTTAAAGTTAAATAAATTTCATGGTTGGTTTTACATATTTTATATTAATACAAAATAATAAATAGATGAGAAAAAGGGCTACTAAGGGACGTTTTCATCATTGAGCCCAAAATAATAGTAATAAGAAAACATTTGACAATAATTACTATTATTACCATCTTAAACAGTAATAATATTATTATAAAAATTAATAATAATAATAAGAATAATAAAAATATAAAAATAATAATATGAATAATAATTACAATAAAATTTAATAAAAATTTTTTTTTTTTGTTTTGAGTGAATGTTAACAGGATCACCACACGCACACAAAGAGATGCGGCTAGACCGTTGTTAGCAACTAACGACAGGGGAAATCCCTAACGAAACGAAAGATGAACAAGGCTGAAATGGTTAGATTTATATAAGATGTTCAGTTCCAAGAGGAAGGTAAAAATACGATCACTACGAAAATGAGATGATTCGGATAAGATGTGCTGAAGCCGATGCTGAAGAGGTATAGCTAGCACGTCAGGAAAGAACTTGCTTCGAAGGGTCGAGATGGCAACGCAATCCACCAAGAGATGAACTGAACTACAGTGAGAGGAAAACTGGAGGAACAAAATTGGCAGGTCGGGAGAACCCCCCCGCGACATAAGAAATCCATGGGTGAGATTTGTATGACCCAAGACGCAAACGAGCCAGGACCACCTCCAGGAGGCGACTCTTCCGAGAAAATGAAGACTACCGGCCAAGGACGGGTTTGACATTCCGAAGTTTGGCGCCACGAGCATCCCCCGCCCAACATGACTGCCAGCCAGAGAGGAAGCCCCGACGCAAAGAGATGGAGAAATCTGTAGCAGGGAAATGGCCCAGGCGCACAGCAGTAGGAAGGTAACAGTCAATCGACACCCTGTGTGCAGCCGCCTGTTTGGCCTCCCCATCGGCCCGTTCGTGGCCAGGAACACACACATGGGAGGGAACCCAACAGAACTACTCAATGTTGTAGTGCTGCGCTGGTAACAAGCAGAGGGACTGTTGAATGGCACAGACCAACGGGTTACGGGTTGACCGGTCAAGCAACGACTGGAGAGCGCTCCGAAATCCGAAAAGATGGTATAATTACCACCACGGGCGAAGGTACTGATCCGGTTCACCGCCATGGACATTGCTATTAGTTCAGCTGAAAAAACAGACAAATAGGGCGGAAGGGTATGGGATACAGTGATGTCCGGAAACACAGCTGAAGCTCCCACCCCTTCCTCCGTCTTTGAACCATCGGTGTAAATCGCTTTAGAGTCGCTATGGACCTCCGCGTGAGACACAAAGGAATCCCTCAACCGCACCGGGTGTGCCTCCGACTTATTCAAAGACTGGATCCCACTGCAAAGAGCAGGAGGCGGAGAGACCCACTGTGAACGGGTTGAGGCAAAACCATATTGCATGACCGCTCGCTGAGGAAGGACCAACAATAATAATAATAATAATAATAATAATAATAATAATAATAATAATAATAATAATAATAATAATAATAATAATTATTATTATACACTATTCAATATAATAATAATAATAAATCTATAATATAAATAATAATAACAATATAATAATAAAAAAAATAAATATAATAATAATAATAATAATAATAATAATAATAATAATAATAATAATAATAATAATAATAATAATAATAATAATAAATAATAATACTAAATAAAAAATATTAATAATAAATAATTAAAATAATATATAATAATACAATATAATATATAATAATATAATATAATAATAATAATAATATAATAATAATAATAATAAAGAAGAATAAATAATAAATATAATAATAATAATACACACACACACAAATAATAATATAATAATAATAATAATGATAATAAAGATTAGTAATATAATAGCATAAATAATAAAAAGCAGAGAGAGAGGAGTCATATATAATATAACTAATGCAGAATGCTAATAACAATAAAGTAATACAGTGAAATAACACTAAAACCTAAAGTAACAGTATTAGGTGCTGAAGAAACAATTTCAACATTATTATCAATCTATTGCCAAAATGGTAATTAATATATACTACTACTACTACTTACTACTACACTACTGACTACTACTACTACTAATAATAATAATAATGAGATTAATAATAAAAATAATAATAATAATTAAAATAATAAAATAATAATAATATAATAAATATAATAATATATATAAATATAATAAAATAATAAAATAATAATAAAAAAATAATAATAATAATAATAATAATAATAATAATAATAATAATAAAAATAACGAATGATATAATAAAATATATTTCTATAAAAGAAATTTAATAAATAAATAATAATATAATATAATAATAATAATAATAATAATAATAATAATAGAGATAATAATAATAATAATAATAATATAATAATAATATATATAATAATAATAATAATGAATAACATAATAATAATAATAATAAAAGTTTATTTCTATTAATTCAAAAAAAAATTTAGTTTCTTTGTTTTATCAGAAACTTTTGAAAAATTAATATCATTATAAAACTTCAAGCTATAATATATCCTAATGTTTACAAATTTCCGTAATGCAAAATTTTCTACTCTTGGTGAACAAAAATTATAATTGAGCTCTTTTAACTTATTTGCTAAGTAAGTTGTTATATTATTGTTCATGCATATAACATTAAATTCTTTACAAAATATTTCTTCACAAGCTTTAAAAAATGAAAAAAAATTATTTGAACAAAAAGTTAAACCTTGATCAGCCGGTAAATGCTCATACTGTTTAATTTGCAAAAACATATTTTCTCTAATTTCTTCATTGAAAGAAGTTAGGTCACACACTGAAC
>JABUQX010022322.1:0-7500 GCA_015478945.1 Trachelipus rathkii
GGACATGGTGGCTTGTCTTCCTCCTCTCAGTCTGCATTGGGAGGACCTGTTGGCTAGGAGATACGTCAGGTTGATGTCTGCATCAGTGTCCCATCCTTTCAAGGTTTTCTTTCGAGCTTGTGCATTGGGTTCCTTTGGCATGGGGAGTAGGAATATCCCCTTTCTCTCTCGAGCTAGGCGTACGGTGCGGTCTTATGGTTTGCAAGAGGTGCCTCTGGAGCCTGTTTCTTCCGCTTCTCTGTTACCACCTTATAGCGACCTGGGTTCTCTTTTCACTTTTACCTTCCCGCCGCCTTGGAGAAAGGATGGTCCTCCCGATTTGGGGCGATCCCTCTTTCAGGAAATCCTGCATACCTATAGTTCACATTTTCAGGTGTATACTGATGGTTCAAAAGTTCATATAGGATCCACTAGTTCTGCTGCCGCTGCTGTGTTTTTCTCAGACCTTTCCCTTACCCAAAATTGGAGGCTCTCCCCACTGCATTCGGTGACCTTCCTGGAACTATATGCCATTCTCAGGGCTTTACAGTTTGTGGTGGCCCATCTCTCTCCTCAATCAATTATACTCTTTTCTGACTCTAGTGCGGCCCTTCATATCATTGCTAACCTTCAGCCTACCAAATACAGGAGAATTCAGTTTCAAATTCATAGTATCATCAGTGGCATGTCTCCTGGCCAGGGTTGGGCACTACATTTCCACTGGGTTCCTTCCCACATTGGTATTGCAGGTAATGAAACTGCTGATGTATCTGCTAAATTGGCCCACCAACATCAATTCATTGAATCCTTTCCCTTGGAGTTGGCTGAATGGTATTCCTGCATTGGTAAGGAGATGAAGGCTCTTTGGAGAGAGGAGCTCGGTACTTTTCTTGGCACCCATCCCCTGGGACAACTGTATGGAGAGGGTGTTCAGTTTTCATTCCCCTGTGCTCGTCGCCTGGAGACTGCCATAACGAGACTGCGAATTGGGCATCTTGGGCCTTAATGGGCACCTCTTTCGTTTGGGTCTTTCCGACACACCCCTCTTGTCCATACTTGCAACAGTGCTCTGAGGGTGTGAGCACTGGATCTTAACTACTCATCGCTCTTATGATCGCAGGTACTCATAATATTATGTGATACAACGGTGAATGCATCGAGGAAGCTACAGGTGATTGTATTGGATCGCGAGGAGCTGATGGAGCGATGCATGGTGTATATGAAAGGTCTTTCTGAACTGTGTTTCCAGTTTTGCTAGGGAAGGTGAATTGTGCCTCCGTAGATATAGAGTTAAAAGTACATGGAGGGCGCTAGTCGAGATGCAGTCGACGCGAGGTCAGAGCGCTAATATATTCTCTAGCGCGTCTGTTGAGAAGATCAGAGAGAGAAGCGTATAGACGCGCAGCATACGATAGGTGAGCGTAGGTAGATGATCAGACAGGAGTGTAATAGATTGTATTGAGAGTAGCGAGATGTTGACGAGATACGATGTAGCATTTTAGGAGTATGAATGGCTGTGAATTTTCTTGGGTTTAAGGTGGAATTAGGATCCAGTGGGGGTCCTTGCGGGGAGATAGATTAGAGAGAGTAGGAGTTGAACATGCAGAGGCAGCGTAGTGAGATTGCATACGTATAAAGCGTAGTCGGACTTGACAGAGGAACGATCATCGTGTGGTGGGGAGGGTTTCTAGGTAATTTCAATCATAACTAGGTTTCACCAGCAATCGCAACAACAGGATGAAGCTAGCACGGGAGAGAGAGATGTGGGGCGAGATGAGATGCAGTAGTGAGGCAGGTCGAGAGTGAGTATTCCTTAGGGAATTGCTTATAGCTTCTGAAGCTGGCCCAGGGAGCTTGAGGGGGACCTTGAGGTCCCCAAGAAGTCCTCAAATTCATCAAGTAATCAAGTAAGTTTCTTTCAAAAATTCTTTGCTGTGCGTTATCTGAATCTAAGTTCTGTCAGCGTTATACTATGGTTCTGTCTAGTTGATATAGCGTGAAAGGATCGAGAGGGAGTATCGTGAGATCAGGATCGGCGGGTCGGCATGGAGTTATTGATGAGAGGCTTTGCTTGAATGCGTTTGTGAAACGAAGTTCTATCACGATGTATGGGTCGTTAGTAATATAATATGTAAACCTTATGGCTATGCTAATGAGATTATTTAATACTTTGCGGGTCTATAACATTTTTATTCCAAAGACATTAGTTTTTTTTTTTAAATGCTTCATTACAACTAATTTAGATTCAACTGCTTTGGATTTTTGATACAAAGATCACTGTTGCTGGGCTCCTGTCGGACTATTTACCGTTAGTCGGGAGCAGCGGCATCAGTAGTGCATGCGATGAGAAAGGTGTATGGAAATATATAAGGTGGAAGACTAGAAGTTGCATACATAGGAGAAAAAAAAATTAGGTAAATGAACAGAGTTGGGAAGTGGGAACGAGGATGAATGAATGGGGATTTAAAAGGGAATAGGATGTTCTTCTGGAAGGAAGTACAAAAGGTTAAGAACTAGAGTAAGGGATATGAAAGTTCCCCAGCTGTATCTTTGAGGATTAGATTGAGGAAAACTTTTCAATTGTGAATGTTGAAATCGCCAACGTTAGTGTAGTGATGATTTCTTATGGTGGAGATAGTCAGAAATATGAAGTGATAGGATGATTAGTAATAGTGATGAATACGATAGATTTTGTATGGATATGTGGAGACGACGAGAGTACTGTGGAGAGACGCAGATAAGGGAGCTAGTGAACTGAGCTACATGCGCTACACCTGTCTAGAATAGGCGAGAGCATGTACGTAGTATGAGAGACGATCGCGATATGTATAGGCTCAGGCTCATGGAGTACCGATGATCTAGTGCAGACCAGTTGTAAGAAGTGAAGATTCGAGAGATATGACATGACTTTTTCGACTCAGAACAGATGAATTTGGTAGCAGATTGGCAAGGAAGCATGAGTCATAATATTACAAATTCAGATGAAAAATTTGTTATTAACTAGGCTATTCATAGTCTCGAAAAACCATATTCAGTAGGTCTTTTTATAATGTTATAATGTAGGTACATAGCGATACGGTAAGATGATCTAGAGAACGGCATTGGAGCACTATCATGGATGAGGAATTACGCGCCGAAGGTACGCAATTATGATAGCAGTATGAGTGAATGACATGCAAGACGAGTTCTTCTGTGAGAATCCTCATCAAATCTGGACACAATGCAAGAATGTTATATTAGCTGCAAAAGAAATATGTGGGTGTGATAAGGTAGAAATAAGAAATCTAATAGTGAAAATGGAGGGCGCGACTATTACGACTGTACTGCAGGAACAGCAGCCGACAGTAGATAGACGAGTCGGACTATGCTGTTGAATCGAGTGACATGTGGAGTTGGACACCGATGCGCAGTTCCGAATCTGCATCAGACTAATGCTCATATGGGTATGAGATATTACTCTTACTTAACAGTACGTCTCGACTGCTGCTTAGAAGGTTATAGATTGAGGAAGTATGTGCATATTACAGGAACTATAGCTTAGTGATTTTAAATTATTGAGTATATATGGAGAGACACGATGTGTCGATGTACTATGGAGTAACATAGCGCTATAGATCTGATACGTAGTAGCTGCATAGTGATGGATGATATAGGGTACTTAGTTATGATTCACTATATAGCTATATATCTTGTAGCTATATGTGATTTATAATGATATATGCAATATCATCTATTGATACGTATAGCGGCTGAGGTATCACGAGTCGTAGCTGCTATGTTGGTAGTTGTTATAGGACTAAGTATATACTCATTTATTTTCTCATGTATGGAAAGCTTGAGAGACATCATCACATATAGTCGCTGATGTGCATCCAGACACGCCTCGATAGATAGTATGTAGTTCTAGTATAGGAGGCAGAATGGAATTATCATATAGCACGAGCAGTATTTCGTACGGAATTTATAGATGCTCAGCATGTTTATCACTGGCTGTCAAGTAGAGATGGTCATAGATCGTATACTTGTATCAACAACCATGTGTCTGACAACACTCGACGAGGATGCTATGTGTCACTGTGATACGACTATCGTTCTAGAGTGTTCGTGCTGCGCACCGTGGATGTCACCGATGATCTTGAGTGCATCGACTCAGAGTGATAGAAATTGATATATAGATAAGAAGTATATATATATATAATATATATATATATATATATATATATTATATACTATATATATATAATATATTAATATATCTATATATATATATATATATTATATATATATCTAATATATATATATATATTAGTGATGCATCGATACCATGGTATCGGTATCGGTGGTATCGGTCGATTTTTGAGGTATCGGTATCAGTATCGGGAATTTTGTGAGTAGTAGTATCAGTATTCGTTTCGGCAAATTTTGCCGATACCTTTAACCGATACCACACATTTTTCGTCTTTAAATTGACTTTCGATATAATATATATATAATATATATATATTATAATATATATATATATTATATATATATATATATAATATATAATATATATATATATATATATATATATATATAATATCTAACGTACCATGTCCCGCATTGCTGAAGTGTGGTGTTGTAAGTTTTTAAGCTTATCACCACCATTCACGGAAAGCTAGATTTGATAGGAGGTTTTCAGCACATTGCTATCAGACGAAGAGAATTTAAAAATTTCTTCAATGACTCGATGAATTCGAGAAGGGTAGCTTCACCCTTTCTGGAAATTAAAGTTTCAAATTTCTTCTTTTTTAATTTTGTATTTAATATATATATATATATATATATATATATATATATATATATATATATATATATCTTAAATATGATAATTGTATATAATATATATATATAATATTATATATATATAGTATATATAATATATTATATATCCGCAATTTGTCTGATAGTTTCTCTATCTATCTGACCTACTGTATGTTTATATAGGCGTTTTTGTTTTTATTTGTGCTTACGAATGTAAGAAATGCTCGGGTTTGCGTTCGTTTTTGTTAAACCGCAAAATCATAAAAAAATGCTTAACAAACGTAAAGAATTTCCTTAACCCTAGAACACATAGCTTTAAAACATTTCTATAACGGTTATCTTATGTCCAGTAGGTTGCTATTTCCTGTGATTGCGGAATTTAGTGCGTTCTTACGAAAAATGTGTAAACTCAAAAAAATACTGCCGTGTAGTCCGTTTGAATTGTGAATAATTTCATCTCAATAAAATCAGGTTCGTATCTTGTTTCTTCAAATCGATAAACTCCATCACAATAGTTGATCAATTTTTTGTAATATAAACCATATTTATTTGTTATTAGTTTTATTTCTGTTTATCCGAAATCGACGAGCTCCATCACAACAGCTGATTTCAATTGTTTGCAAAATAAAAGTAAACCTCGCAAAAAATTGTGTTCGTTTTTGCACGAAATTCAGGCAATTAATACAGGCAATCAGGAGTGCCAAAGACGTCTTATGGATATTAAGTGTAGGTTTAAGTGTTTTTATATAAAAATATTCCAAATTTTAAGTTCTTCACCTTTAGAAGCATTTTGAAGAATGGAGAATTTTTGAAGAGATATATGGTGCCTATTGAGGTCATAGTGATCTTCTGACAGCTAAATTCTCTGGTTAAGAGATGGGGAGATTAGTTCGAAAGGAAATGCCCATGCGTTTGAAGGCTCGCATCTTTAGTTGTAGGAAAGTTTGACCTTCATAGTCGATGTTACAGTTGGCAAATTTATATTTGTAAACGATGTGTGACCTCAAGTTCATGGGGTGCTTTCTTTAATCTTAAAGAAACCGGCCTATTGAGTTGTTGTTAATAAAGATATAAAACTTGCATTGTGAAGTTTTTGTTTAAGATATTTCTATCTGGAAAAGAGAGATCATTGAAAGGGGTCCAAATGCAGGGAAGCCCGAGCATAACAGGAAGTTTAGGAACAATCATATGCAGTAGTTTTAGGGCGATAAATGTTATCGAGAAAACATGTAAACAAGTTTATCAAAACGTTAGTTAGAGAGATAAAGGCTAAACCTAGAAAATTTTCAGAGAAAGGGGATTTCTTCATGGAAAAACTTCCAATCAGAACAAATAACAAAGGCTTGTGTATCCGGGACCTTAGACCCGCAATTTTATGATAAAGGAGATAGAAATACAGAAATTATTTCCAAGTAAAGTATTAGTGGGTTTGCGATAAATAGAAGTAGCAAGTCTACTAATATTTTACATGGACTAATTTTCTTTAGTTTCTATACCTTTAATCATAATTGTAAAAATACGAAGCGTTTGCGATAGAATGAATTTTAGTATTTTCTTTGCTTTTGTCATGTCATTTGTGCTTACGCTCGTAAGGAATGCTCACACAGTTTAGTAGTAATTTCTGTTTAAGGTTCACACTTCTGGAAAGTCCAGGGAAAAAAAAATCAGTCAGGGAAGTTCAGGGAAGCGTTTTAAGATATGCTGAAAATCAGGGAAATTTCCAAAAAGTCGGGAAATTTTAACATTTCAAAACATATGAAGAATGATCCATGGACCCAAGTTACATATTTTTGATATATTTTTTCCTTACTGTATAATTGTGGAATGAGAGATGTATTTGATAAGTAAATGAAAAGGATGGGTGAGGAATGACATTCCATAAATCTACTTCTATCCTGTTTCTCTCTATTTTGAGTTCACTATTACCTACTATTCTTCCTATTCTGTCCGCAGAGGTTGTTCCAAGTTCATCCTTCCGATTGAAGGTGATTGGTATATGGATGTGTTTTAGACTGTATGATTTATGACTTAATCTGTTTATTTCTTTTTCTTTTTCTTTTTTTTTATTTATAGGTTTGACGAAGTGATTTTTGGGATTTTTTGTGCAGTTGACAGCCAAAAATCTCTCCTTCTCGCAAACCATTACAAAATGTTTCTGTAAACCAAAGATGTATTTCTAAAATGCAAACTGGCTTTTTTTTTTTTAAATGCTTTCCTTAGAACGTGAATCATTTTTACGAAAGTTCCAAACGTCAGACCCACTTGGTCCATTCCTGTTCACGGATTTACAATGTCTCGTACTAAATATTATGGAAAGATTTCTTAAGTCCAGTAAAGTGCTTGCTACACCAACTAAGCTTTTTGCATTAGATTTATTGACAAAGACAATTTGCGTGATGTAAAAGGTGTTATCTTGGATTTTCAGACAAAAAAAACTTCAACAAAGAAGTCACTTCGCAATGAAAGTAATATCCTAAAATTCAAACTTGAATGCCAGACTTTGCAAATCAAAATGACAGAAAAGAATAATTAGAAAGATGTCCTCATGAAGTACAAGCCTGTCCAAGGGCTTTCATCATTGGATATCCTAGTATAATTTTTCATCAGCCAGAACAAGGGAAACAAAGATTTGCTTATTGCTAGAGGCATTGTAACACCAATAACTGAATCACAGATTCTGTTGCTGATAAGCAAAAGCACAATAATACACTCTACCTT
>JABUQX010022322.1:15000-17500 GCA_015478945.1 Trachelipus rathkii
AATAAGGTGTGTCGATCACCCCTCTCTGGCGCTCAAAAGTTTTGACACTTTTTGGGAATTCGTATTTTTATATAAATTTCATTTTTTATTTTAATTTTTACTTAATATAAGTAATTATTTATTATATTTAAATTAAATTATACATAATAAAAATATCAATAAATAATTCGTAAAATACGAAAAACAATGGTGGTATCCGAATTCACCCCCGTTCATCTAATTTTTACGGTGGAGTGAATGGCTTTCCAGCAAATTAGGCCTTGTGAATTTTCCACTAATACTGTTGGATACAAAAATTTACATTTCCAGTTTAAAGCTAACATACTCGAGTGTATACACTGAAAAAATAATTAAAATCCATCCACAATTTTTCATTTAATAACAAAAAAAAACTCACATATTTCAAAAGTGAAATTCTATTGAAGGGCATTTTGTACCCAATGGTTATTATATTTTTTAAAATATAAAAACCGTCTCTAGAATTAAAGATGATCTAAATAAAACTTGTTGTACTACCGCGTGGCTATCTATTAAATGAGCGAAATTTTATTTTTTTTTAATATTATTTTTTATTTTATTTTAGAGTGGACCGAATCCCCCCTCCTAAAGAGGCGGGCCCGGTCAACCACAAGCCCAACGCTATATATACGCTATATATATATTATATATAGTATATATATATATATACTATATATATATGATATATATAATCGATAATATATATATACCTATATATATATATATATATATATATATAGTATATATTTATATATATATATAGTATATAATATAGTATAATTAATATATATATATAATATAGTATATATATATTATAGTATATATATATATATATATATATATATATGATATAATATATATATATACGGTATATATATATATATATATATATATGATAATATATTAATATATATATATATATATATCATATATATATATATATATATATATTCATACTATATTATATACTATATATATATTATATAATATATAGTATAGTATACTGGTGAGCTATATACTATAAGAACATCGAACAATTTGAGTAAATCAAAAACTCTTTAAACGAGATGAAAAAGGCAGATGGCGCTACTGTGTGTTATTCTGTTTACGCCAGTAGTTTATCATGTTACATCTCCTCAAATGAAATGTTGGTTTCGTTTTTTAATGCGTTCCAATTTCAAGAGTAAAGTCTGATTTCGTTCATCAAGTCCTGAATAGTTTTTGCTATATTTGTGCCTAGTTTGCGACCCAAAGAAACACCAAAGAAACGGTAACAGGTTGGTGAGAAAGGGTGTTACTTTGCCTACTTTCAATGGAGACCTAGAAAAGTCTTCGTGTGCACCAACCGCACAAGGTATTAACATGCATTATGGTATCTGTAATATGTCAATCTCATACTTAAGCTTAGATCATTGTTTTTTGTCCTGCCTGTTTTGCTTATTAAATAACTTCAGAATGGGAATGATTAAAAAATCCCATACTTGCTGTTATGGTATATATAAAGTGTGGCGTACGAAGGAGAACCATTTGCAGCACTCTACACGCCTAGGTAATTAGCCCTGTGTTTGTGTATCATGCCATAAAGTTATATGGGGACACTGGTGATGTGAATGATCGCTATAGATCTGGTAGGCTATGTCTTGTTCTGATACTGAAGTGCCATCAAAGGCTGTAACATGGGCAGAAGTTGCTGTGAAATCCTCTTTTAAGCAAAACATCTTATGTTGAAATGCAGATACCAAAAGATTTCATAGTCGCGCGTCGTCGAGAGAGGACTTAGCTAAAGACTTAATAAAGACACACTAGAACATTTTACGTCAACAGATACAATTTAAGAACAAGGAGAGGCTAGATGAGAGAAAAGCCTAAACACGTTAGCTGAATATGTACATGATTGACACTGAAAATTGTCTATACAAAGAAATAACTTTCTGGTGGAAGAATGTTTATGAATGAAAGGGTGCATGCTTGGTCATCTAAGGAAGCAGCAGGACGAGGTTACTATCTGGCTTCTGCAATGGTTTGGTTGGAAGTGAGTTACGAAGTGGTCAGAGAAATCCATTTTTGTGAAAAGGTTGTTAAACTCTCAACAGTCGTGTACCAGCAATCCATTCTGGAAGATTTGATAAAACCATAAGGTCAGACCCTATTCCAAAATGAATCATGGACCTTCAGACACAATTTAGAACATACACATAAAGCAAGGTCCACTCAAGCATGGTTCAGGGACAATGTGTCCCATTTTATCTGATGGTTGATGATTGGCTGTCTGATAGCCCAGAAATTAATCCTTTGGATTACAAATCACGGTTAGGGTGTTTGGTCTGCACAAGACAACCCCCAAATATTGATTATTTAAAGCAAACTCTAATGGATATAGTTAACTTTCCGATAGAGATTGTGCATGTTGCAATAGATGATTCAAACAACAGGTTTAAGGCTCATGTTAAGGAAAAAGGTGGTCATTTTGAGTGACTTGTAT
>JABUQX010022322.1:20000-27500 GCA_015478945.1 Trachelipus rathkii
GTATGCGGTAAAAAGAATGTAGCGGGGAAGTTAACGTTAATCGTTAACGTTATCCGTCTTCAAAATGTTTTTTTTTTACAGTTATCACCACCACTCACGGTCAGAGCCCTATTCAAGGAGTGGGTGTTGCACGCGAAAATTTCATGCCGCTAGCACGATTGACGCAGATGAACATAGACCCAGGCTTTAAAGTGAGGAAGATTAAATTCAGCAGGAAGACACACAGAAGATGGAAGAGAGTTACACAGAACAGTGGTGGCAGGAAGGAAGGAGCACCGCAGCGAAGTAGCCTGGAGTTTACAATATCCTACACAAACACTCGTGCGCAGGATTACAGTGTCCTTGTGCTACGAGGGGCGTCGTAAAGGTGGTGGTACGCGAGTGGTAAGTTCCCTCGAACACCTGCTGCTGCGATACCTATAGAAAAGAGATAAACCCAACATCTCGCCGCAAAGATAGAGGGTCAAGTAGAACTGGAAGTACAAAGCAGTTTATAAGCCTTTTGACTCGACCCTGTCCAAAAGCCGGGTGAACCAGAGCCCCCCAGATATGGGAATAGCTACTGCTGACAGGGGGCGGATGAGACCCTTGTATAGAAGTCTGGGAAAAACTGAGAAGAGGAAAAAAAGTCTCGATGTCTAAACAGAACTCCGTTTCTTTGAGGCCGCCCCATCAACCGTTGTGATGTGATGTTTCCAAGACATTTTTTTTGTTATGTAAGGCCAAAGGATGTTTATAATTGTCACAGGAGGAGACGAGAGAACGCGTCAAAAGAAATAGGAAAAGTTAGAAGGTAATTTTTAGAGGAGGAGAAATTTGTAGAAGTTGGGTTTTTTAAAAGATTGAATTTCACAAGGTTGATACGTCCCCGCGGCCGCAAATTTCTGATCGATGGCAGCGAGAATAGAACTGGGAAAGAGTTAGACGAGAGGTAATATCTGAAGTAAGGATGCAGCGATTGAATGAGTTGAATTGGGTACGAGTCATCGGCAGTGCTGTAAGTGGATTGGTTGAGTGTGGCAGGGTGAGACAATCATGTAAGAATGTAATATAGGGTTAACGAACTCTGAGGATTCACCACTACTTGACAGAAAAGAAATGGTCGCTCGTCATGCAACGCAGCAGGTGTTTAGGCTTATGAAGGCTACTAAGTAATGCAAAGAAAATTAGGCGCAAGGATCGGAGGCTTGGAGAGCAATGTCTTGCATAACCGGATTCAAATGATGCTATTACACTTCTTCACTACTACGGCCAAGTCTGCCCATAGTACACTAAGAGCGGAAACCACACATCCCTTTGGTAGGTCTGCTTCCTCGCTTGTAGATTTTGGAACAACAAAAACCCCGTACTGGCGATTGGAAAGAAGAGATGAGATTCCAGATGGTCTAGAGAAGTGAGAGTTGAGAAGGTTTCAAAGATTTTAGATAGAAATACAAGTGAGAGCTATAGGGCGATAGTTAGAAGGATCAGAGTAGGTTGGACTTCAGAACCATTAAGAAAATAAAAAGACAGTTAGAACCACACGGGCCTATCAATGACTGTCCCAGTCAAGTCAACAGAGCAATCACCAAACAACATGCCCCATGCAAATTCATTAAGAGGCATTCAGACCATTGGAATATTAGAGACAGTAAGAACCACATGGGCCTATCGGACTGTCCCAGTCAAAAACCACTAACCAAACATGCTCATGCAAATTCCACAAAGCACCTTAGGGCTTGTCAAACTCTGTAACTAAAATCCACCAATTTGGGCTTAGTCAAATATTATATATATATAATATTATATAATATATATAATATATATAATATATAGATATATAATATAAATATTTATATATTTTATAGATAGCTATTCAAAAATGGAGTAGGAGATTAAAGGATATAACTGTTCGAGTATAGTATATTATTATATATATATATATATATAATATATATATTTAATTATATATATAGTATTATATATTATATATATATATGGAATATGACTATTCTGGGGTCTAAGCCTTCCAACGAAAAGTATAGATTTTCTTTCCTTTAAAACTTGTTCTCAACTGACTTTTGCTAATTTTTGTCACTTGTATTAATTGAAAGATCTTCGTTTTAGTTATTTTATTAGTTATTTAATTTTATTTACAAAATTTAAATACGATTTTAAAAAATTGTTTTTTTTTATATATGTGTCAATGCATATAAAAATTAAATAAATAGGAAATAAAAAACATTGACATGAGCCACTTTTTGAGGGGCAATTTGCCAACCGTTACAACTTTACAATTATGGCATTTTGCGCCATATTTTCGTAATTATTACGAAGTATTCACATCAAATATACAAAATTATTTTATAAACAAATTATTAATGAATCCAATTTGTTGCATGTGGTGACTTTTGGAGGGTGAATTTCCAAGTTTACTTGGAGATTCACACCTGAACACCCAGCCACTTCTAAAATACTTAATTTTAGAGGAATAGAGAAGATTAAGTGAAAATTCAAGTAGTAGAGGAAACTTAAATCTAACAAAATGACTATACCTAAAAAGTAATCAACATGTTACATGAAAGTTTCACCTTTATATCACTTATCACAAGAGTATACTGGCATTAGAATATATAAACTTTAGCACCAATAGAAATTTTCTTTATAAATCATCTAACTCTTCACATTCATTATTTAACATAAAATATGGCTTTACATTTATTAAATTTTCACATTGTACTTGATTATTCTTATTTATGTACACATTATTTCCAGATAACTTTACTATGGGATAGGGGCCATGATATATGGGTTCTAGTTTGTTTCTGCCATACTGCTGTTTTTTAACTAATACAAATTTTGCATCTTGCAGACTATTTGGCACATATATTTTGGGGTTCTTGGCAGTAAATTCTGGAGACAGAGGGAGTCCTAAGAATAATTTTAGTTTTTCAGCGTAAGTTTTCATGGACATGGGGAAGGAGGACTCCAGCTGATCTATTAATGCTCCAGGGAGAGTTGGATTTTGACCCATCATTAAGATGGCAGGGGTGATTCCTTCTGAATTCAATGGGGCAGTACGCAGACACAATAGCACAATGGGGAGAAGATCTAGCCAATAATACTTCACATCTTCCAACTCATCCAACAGCATGGCTCGCAAAGATCTCAACAATGTTCTATGGGAGTTTTCGATGAGGCCATTGCTTTGTGGGGTATAGGCGGAGGTAAAGTTATGCCGGGATCCTAACTCCTCACACACACTCTTGAATAAGTCCGACGTAAACTGCGTTCCTCTATCAGAAATGTAAGTTCCTACCACTCCAGCTATGGGTAGAAAATTCTCTAGTAATTATACCTCCATTAGTGGTTGATGGTTTCTATGTTTTTTAAAAGGGTAAAGCAAAGAAGAGGATAACGGGAGAACCTAATCAATCAATGTTAAAGGTACTTTATAGCTTTTGCATTGAGGCATGTTTAAGAAATGTCAATATGGACTAATTGAAATTGGCCGATACTGGCCTTATAAGCAATTTCATATGGGAGGGCCTTATTTTTTGCGGAGAAAGATTTAGATCTCTGACAGTGCAATCACAACTTGTACAAATTGGCTTTTACGTACTTTGGCGATATTTTTCATAACAAAGCGCTTTCTAAGGGAGCCAGAAGTTTTTCTTAAACACCAAAAATGCGCCTAAAGAGTGGAATATAGGAATAAAACACGGAAGGAATAAAGGATTCTGGAACAAAAACACGTGGTGAAAGTGGAATAGATTCATCAACGACTAGTGAAACCAAGTCATTCCTATAATAATAGAGTCTTTTTTGGTAAGCTTAAGACCTTATTGTTCTTGGTTATTTAATATTTCCTTTGAAGTTGTACATCAAGCTTCTTGTGCTCGCTTGCAGTTCTTTTGTAGTCAACTTGACACTGAAATAAGATTAAAATACACATTGGTGGAAATATTGAAAATTGATGCAAGAGCATAACCGTCATCCTCTGTTGAAGAATTCTGCTGGGGTAGAAAATCTGGTGACACCAAGACTTCATCACAGGATACTTCTGGAATGACTTCTGCTTCAGGTATCTGATCTCCAATTTGAAGAGAAGAGCTTGTTGCTGAATCTAATTCTACTTTTTCCGCAGAAGTGGAAGGAGTGGGCAAATTTGATGGCCATTCAGTGGTTCTCTGAGCTGGATTTCTACTCAAGAAATCTGCAAGAATATTTTCTTCAGATTTAATATGATGTACAGTCAAATCATACTCTGACAAGAAAGTTAGGTATCGCTGCTCCCTTGCTAGCAAGTGATTAGCATCAGTCTCTTTTTTAAGTGACTGTGTGACTGAAAGATTGTCACAAAACACATCTACCTTCCTTGCTTCTACTATGTGGGAAAATTTCTTAATTGTTTTAACCAAGGCAAGGAGTTCCTTGCTATATATACTATAACCAATTTCAGTAGGATTCAATCGATAACTGTAAAATCCCAGCGGAACTGTTTTTTCATTTTCTGTAGAAACTACTACACCTGCCAAGGCTGTCTGACTAGCATCAGTGAAAACAGATATTTGAGCATTATTAGAAGGAAAACCCAAAGGTATAGCATTTTTGAGGGCCAATTTGGCCATATTAAAGGCTTCTTCTGCCTCAGGATTCCATTTTACTCTGCGTTGAGAGTATGGTGCACCTTTGAGAAAAGAAAGAAGAGGAGAAATAATTTCAGAAATACCAGGAAGAGAAGAGCGAAAATAGTTTAGACTGCCTATGAAAGAACGTAAATCTTTGATAGTCTTGGTTTTTGGATAATTCAATTCAATAGCAGTGGTTTTAATCCTCATTAGGGAGCATGAGCCTCTCGGACACATCAAAGACCTTAAATAGTAACCCGAGACTGTCCCAATTTGGCACTTATCGTCTCATTAATTAACCGGTCTGTACAATTTAAAAAATCTTCATGTGTTCATCATGAGTAGGAGTGGCAATGAGGATATCATCTATATATATAAAAATGTTAGGGATTTTAGAAAGAATTAAAGATATGTATTTTGTAAAACTAGTGGGACTGGAATGGAAGCCTTCTACAATACTATTATATGAGAAACTGCCAAAAGGAGTATTTATAGTTAAGAACTTTCGACAATCAGGGTGGACTTTAAGGTTATAAAATGCCTTTTTTAAGTCTAAAACAGAAAATACTTTACACCCATGAAGTAAGTTCGTAAAGTCATTTAAGTTAGGGAGACTGAAATTGTCTCGAACAGCTCGTTTGTTCAGTAATCTCAGATCGGCTACTATTCGGACTCCACCACTAGGTTTAGAAAGTACCGAAATCGGAAATCCCCAAGGTGAGTGCGAGGGAGAAAGTACCCCAGCATTTACTAACCTGCCTATCTCTTCTTTGGCCTTATCATATAAACTAGTAGAGATTCTGCGACTTTTAATGTTTATTGGGGAACCCATAACTTTAAATTTGTATGGAATTAATTCATTTAAGGAATTTTCTTCAGTGGGGGAAAGGGGAAATTTTGTAAAGCCTATTTCACTTGTATTATTAAAATCACTTTCTTTATTAATATCACTTTTATTCATACTTATTTCATTTTCTATTTTTATTATATACATTGTAGGGGGTTGGTACATAAAACCAACAAAGCAAGGATATTAATATTAATATTATTATTGCTCATCTCAACATTAACATTTTTCCTAAAATTTTATATAAAAGTCAAGCAAACACAATTTTTTTTTTTTTTTTTGTTTTTTTTTATATTCCCTAATAACATTCGATCCCTTAATTCTGCTGAAAAGGGAGGTTTAGGAGAAAGAGGTTAAATTTATATAATTAAAATCATTTGTTATGGGTAGTGCTTCAGAATCATTCCCTTGAATGAAAATACTTTACACTCATGAAGTAAGTTCGTAAAGTCATTTAAGTTAGGGAGACTGAAATTGTCTCGAACAGCTCGTTTGTTCAGTAATCTCAGATCGGCTACTACTGACAGTGATAGACCAGTTGTGGCATCAATTATAATATTTGAGCTAAAATCTAAGAAAAAAATTTATTATTTAGTTAAAAAATCTATCCCTAAAAAATTATCAATTACAATCAGCGATTAAAAATATATGCTCATAGTCCCTTTTTAGCAGGAAATTTAATTTTTTAGTTATACAATCATAAATGTTAATCTGACTTCCATTAGCAGCTGTAAGAAAGCCAATAGGATCTTTCTTTTGTTCTGCAGAAGCCTTTAAAATAGAAAATGAACTCCCCGTATCTAACAAAAATAATTTGCTTTGAATTAGCGTCATATATACGAAGGAGACAATTATAATTGGCAAAAATTTTTACATCGTTTACTTTAAGGAACTTTTGGGAAGCAACAGAACTCCCCCCAAAATTTTTTTGGGCCAAAAGAAAATTTCGTTCGGGGCATTTTTCCCCAAACCCCATCGCAGTAATTTTGGCTTGGAAATTAAAGATTCCAGCCCTATAACTGACTTGTTCGCTACCTTGATAATGCATATCCTTACCCTTAATAACACTAATATGGAGGAAATCAAAATTTTTCCCGAGTACCAAGATTCTCATTTTCACTCGAAACTGAGAAAAGCTCTCCGATAACAGATATGTTTTACGCCATTATATTAGCTATTGTTCAGCTTTGATGAACTGTAACCTTTGGATTTTAGTTATTATGTATTATATAGCTAGTTATTGTTAGATCTAAATAATTTGAGTGATACCGTACATATTTTAGTAGCCTGGATGACAAGATTACTCGTAATTATCGGCTATTCAGATATTTGGTTGGGGTAGCTGTCTCGCCTAATACGTCTATATTATTAAAACTAATTTTGTGACTTACGAAGTTTTACGAGTTACCAACTGGATTGAAACGCACCTTTCTTTGTACAGGGGCGTAACTCCACCCCTATACTTAGTTTCCCTGCGAATGTAGGGAAGTAGGTCCCAGCATTATTTTGTGATGGCGCTTGTGCCAACGAAATGGCCATTTTGGCAGTGCCTGCCTTGGCACGCTGCTGAAAGGCCATTTCAACGGAGAGGCTGAAATGGTAAGTCAGCAAGGGGTCATCTTTTCTAAAATCCTGAAGATGAATCGACGACGGTTAGACCGACCTCTGTCCCAGCCAGGAGAGCGACCTCTGTCCCAACCATTATCATTACGAGACATCCGTAGATCTAATTGATTTACTTGATATGTGAGGGCCTCCACTTCTGGAACATCTCACTTAGTCGATTGTTTATTTTGGCCAAATCATTGTGTGAAATGTGGTCTTCTTTCCTAGGTTGGGGATCACTTGCCCTGTTATTGATGAATGGAGTCACAGCATTGACCGAATAATCTGGATAGGATTTTGATTTATGACGTTGGGATTCCATGAACACGTCAGCTGCTTCGGCCAATTTATGAATATCCGCATCCCCTTTCAAAACCGTTAATAACGGTACCAGATCCTCAGGTAGAACACGAAGAAACATCTGTTTCATAAGGTTTT
>JABUQX010022322.1:35000-36121 GCA_015478945.1 Trachelipus rathkii
ACATTCTTATTAATGGGGAAAATGACAATGATATCACACTGCATTAAGCTATTGAAACCATTTGAAGAAATCTACCAAAAAAAATCAGCGCCTCTATAGCTTCTGTCTCCGATGTAATACCCTTAATCTCAGACGCTAAGGAAGCATTTTGACCATCTCGAAAAAATGATGACGGTTTAAAAAGAGTGAAAGATGTAATTAAACAGAGGTAGAAAAACGCTTTGGTCTGTGGAAATTAATGACCTTCATACTATTGCAACTTACTTAGATCCCCGTTATAAAGGCAAGTTTTTTTTTTTTTTTTTTTTTTTTTTTTTTTGTAACCAATATTAAAATAAGGTAAATCGTCACTTTGTGTTTCAGTTGAAAGCTTCAATCCGAACAATCTATTAATTCGCCACCCATTAAAAGGAAAAAAATGAAATCTACAGAACCAACAGTTTCTACAAGTAAATCATTAACAGATTCACTGGAAGAATTTCTACAATCCGGTAAGGATGAAGAAACACACGCATTACCAAAAGATGTTGTGCAAATGATTAAAAACTATCACCGAGAAAAACGACTAGATACAAATGATTATCCTGTCAGTTGTGGATAAGTTCAGCAAGTTTTAACCCACGCTTGAGTTTAAACTTGCAAAGGAAATACTTGCCTGTCCCCTGCAACTTATGTTTCAAGTGAGAGAGTATTTAGTAATGCTGGGCTAATATATGATAAAAATAGAAACATACTCTCTGCAGAAAAGGCAGAAAAGTTTATGTTTCTCAAGCCCAACCTTCCTATATTTGAATTTCAATACTAGTGCAAAAAGTATATAATCCATTGAAAAAATCTCTTTCATTAAGGAAGATGTTGAGAAAAGGAGGTTGGTGGGGGTGCAATTTGAAGTTGGGTTCCCAGTCCCGTACCCTGGTGAACACAATTATATCAATAGATTGTGGCTAAAAATATATTATATATATAATATTATATATATACATATATATATATAATATATATTATATAAGTATATATAATATATATATATATATATATATATATATATAATATATTATATATATATATATATTAGCTATACAGAGATATATATATATTATATATATATATATATATAATAT
>JABUQX010022323.1:27500-46465 GCA_015478945.1 Trachelipus rathkii
ATACAACCTTTATTAAACTAGTCTAAGTGAGACTATCTTTACTAATCATGTTGCTTCAGAGGCGAATACTACTTCAAAAATTTATTTCTTCGTACTGATAGAAGATTTCTCATGATTCTCGACTTAATGCTTTATTTCTGCCAGATTGTGTGCCTGTATTCTTACGACGTCTCAGTTTTCTCCATTCATGGACTAGCTTAATAAGAAGTAGAGTACTTGTCTCCTAAAACAGATTTCCTTATAGATTGTAGATAATATTATAGAAAATAAGTGTCATATTTATTTATTATTTATAGGAAAATTTATTTTTAATATATTAAAAATATTGGATAATAAATATATTTATACTATTAATTAATGAAGACATTTTGGTTTTTTTTTGTTTATTGAACCTAGAAATGGAAAGATATTGTATGATCTTGAAATAGGGAAAATAGCTTATAATACCTAAATACACAATACCCTAAACTGGCGGATGCCCTTACCAGTTGTAAGCATTTTCAATCGTTCTGAATGTTATTTTATAGGTCTTTATTTTCAAAAAATTATCGTGACCGTCCTTCTATGCTTGCTTACTTTATTGTACTGGCTCTAACTAATTTTCAATGTTCCTTGTCTTAAGATAAGTGATCTTTCCTAAATTTTACTACGCAGCTTATTCTTAAACTAGGCTTAGCTGCTCACTTAAATTTTCCTTTTATTTATTTCTGTTCTTTTTGATCTTTTTCGATTAGGATACATTATTTACATATCTGATTATGATAGATTAATTTAAGCGTTTACATTATCAACATTGTAAGTCTCTCGGCAGGCTTCTAATAGTTCGCGGACACTGTCGCAAATTGGCTACTTATGTAGGAGTTAAATTAACATTGCTCCCTGGAACATAATGTTTAGGGTTATTTTTATTTATATTATAATTATATAAATATTTAAACGTATATATATATTTATAATTTAAAAGTATTTATTTTTATGTTTTATTAAATAATAAATTTTTTTATAAAAAATTAATTTTATATAGTTTTATTTTTTTTAGTATATAGTATATTTATTTATTTTATATTATATTATGATTTATTTATTATTTATATTTAGTTATATATTTCATACTTAGGATACAATGTATATAATATATTTTTGTTATTGTATATTACTATTTTGTATGTTATTTTATATATTATTTTTTTTTTTTATTTGGTTTTTTTTTTTTTTTTTTTTTTTTTGTTGTTTTTTTTTTGTTGTTTTTCCTGATTTGTCGGTCTGGATAGTAGCGTTTCATTATAGGTATTCTTTTATAATATGACTATGTATATTTGGTGTCTACATTTAACGGAATGAGCATTGGTGTGTTATATTGCTGGGTTCCAAGTGTGCGTGTGTTTCTGGCAGTTGGATATTTATTGTTTATAATATAAATTATTAAGATATTCATAAGAACTATCTTATTATGCTACATTTGTATGCGAGAATTAGTGTATTATTCATTTTTTTGTGAGATTTCCTCTGTTTATATCATTTTTTGGATAGGAAATTTAAAAAAAATAAATAAATAAAATATAATTATTTTTGTTATATAATTTATTTGTAAATATGTATTAGTAAGTGTCCTATTTTATATGACCTTTATTGGTGTTTTTCGTTAAATATATATATAAAGTTCTATTTTAATTTTTTTTTTTTTTTACTAATTAGTAGTTCAATGTGTTATTCCTGCTTCTTCCGATTGGCAGGAGTCGGGTCTCTCGGTTCCTTCCGGATTACGTCGGATTGATTATTTCCCTGTCGCCTTTCCTGGGTTATTGGTCTCCTGTGAATCTTTTCCGTCTCTTTGGTATTTGGTTGTGTTCGCGGGGTTTTCCTCCGCCCCTCTATCCCTACGGTATGGAAAACATCTCCCTTCTATGTTCCCCGTTGCGTTTGCTCGAGCCGCTCTCTAGTTTGTTGTCATGTATTTATTAGACCAAATATTTTTTATTTTTTTAACATTTTTCCTATGTGTATTTTTTACGAGGATTCTCATGATATTTATTGTTATTCTTTTCGTCTTGTAGCTATTTGATATTGTTGTTTAGATTATATTTTTTATATATATATTTTTTTTTTTTTAACATTTTCCTGACTAAATTCCAAAAATGTATTCGTTTTTACTGTAAGCATTAATAGTTTTTAAGATACATATGACTGCTAATCCAGACGCTGGCCCAATATATAATATATAGTATTATATATATATACTATATATATTATATATTATATTATTATAATTTATATATATATATATATATATATATATATATAATATATATATATATATATATATATATATAATATATTTGCTAACCTTTGATTCTTCGACACTTCTCATGCATGTTGTAATTACTGTAAAATCTTTATTCGAGTCATCCTTATTCGAGTCATCCTTCTCTTTGCTTTTTTTTTTTTCTCTCGTTTTCTTTCGAATCGCTCAATATTGTCGGTAGTTGATCGGAAGATCTTTTTTTTCATTTCCTTTTGACTTTATTTGCTCTTCAAAGTTTTGTTGTTGTTTCCCCCTCTCAGTCGTTTTAACGTCTTTTCACTTACACTTCTACTAAAATAAATTATATTATCATTGAAGAATAGTTACAAATCTTCGACTTAGAGGATTTATCTGTATAACTAATGGCTTGAAATCCAGTCTCAATTTGAAGGGCAGATTTTGAGTGGTTATATACTTGGGAATGTATATATATATATATATATATATAATATATATTATATATAGTATTATATATATATATATATATATATATATATATATATATATATATATATTATATATATATATATATATTATATATTATTAATATTATATATATATATATATAAGGGGAGAGTGGGGTACAGTTCTATGGACGAGAAAAAAAATGCCTATAACTTTTTTTATTTAACGACTTTTACAATATCAATAAAATTCGAAAATAAACTTAACTCTTTTAGAAGGCAAATACCTATTTGCCCTTTTACTAAAATATTTCTTACTTTTGACAGATTTAAAGATTTAAATTTTTTATAAAAAATGTTTGTCCCACTCTCCCAGTACGGGGCACAATGGGACATGGCATGGGGCACAATGGAAATTTAAACTAATATTTAAAAAAAACAAATTCCTAATTAAACCTTACATTGGAATTTTGCCGCTTTGTCGTCCCACATTCTTTTGGTGGTGGTAAAATAACTTTGATATCAGAAAGCCTAACAGTTGCTAAAGTCAGTGACTTGAATCAATATGATCAATAGATCATGGAGGGGTAGTGAGGAGGATGGTTTTGATTGGCTGAGTTACATGCACAAAGCGTCCCTTCATGCAATTTTTAAGTTTATATAAACAATAGAAAAAGAAGTGAATTAAAAGTTCACTCACGAAGCAAACAATATAAAATTTTAATTAAAAGAAAATGAAGTATGAAAACAGTACACGTTTGCACGTTTGCGCTCTCGCGACGGTTTCACGGCGGATCACGCCCTGCGGGCACGACCGGTTTCGCGCAGGGGTTGGGGCCTGCAGATCGGGACCACCTTGCCAAATGGGAAAGGGTCCTAAACACCTTGACAGGTTTCCACCATCATATTCGAGATCTAGCGGGAATTGATAACATATATAAAGGCACCACATTTTATTATTATACGAATGTTTACTACTCTACACCGCGACCGGAGTAGCACGGTGCCGGTACCGGAAATCCCTCACCGATCTCCACTCCTTTTCTCCTTCTTCTATGTACTCTCCAAATTTCATCCTTCTAACACCTTCTAATACACTCTGTGCTTTTCTTCGGAGGACCCCCCCTTGGGTGGTCCCAGACACCCTTTATAGAAATTGAAACCCTAATATTCGAGATCTACGGGTTTGATAACATTTATAAGGACACCACAATATTGTATTATTATACAAAATATTTACTAACTCGGCACGCACCGGAGCCAGCACCGGTGCCCGGCTCCGACTCCTTCTTACTCCTTCCTCCTCTGAATCCACTATCCAATTTCAGCCTTCTACGAGCATTTCCTTTTTTGGAGGCCGGCACCCCCGTCCGGCCACGGCTCACGTAATTACCTCAGTAGAAAGGGGTGATAGTCCAAATGTTGAGGGGATACGATATCTCTAACACTCCCTAATGGGGGTGTCCGGAATTTTTGGACAGAGTTGTTTGCAGAACTTGGCACCCTACTACTTGTAATAATAAAGTAATGATAATAAAAAAATATTGTAAAATAATCAAGTTTGGCAAAAAACGTGCTGTTGCACGAATATCAGTTAAAGCCTTTATATATAGTATATATATATATAATATATATTATATAATATATATATATATATATATAATATATATATTTATATATATATATATATATATATATATCTATATATATTTATACATATATAATTATTTTTCTATTAAATAAAAAAAATATTATATTATATATATATATAATTATATATATACTATTATATATATATATATAATATATATATATTATATATTATATTATATATATATATATATATTATATATATATATTATAATATTATATATATATAATATCTATATTATAATATATATATTATAATCGGTATCGCTTCGTATTTAGAATAAAGTAACCAGCGGTCTTGTTATTCTTGACCTTCTCTAAACCCCACCTGTTGTTGAACTACTAATTATATATTATTCTAATTTACATTGATTTTTAAATGGTTACTAACTTTATTGTCAAATTTTTTTTTAAACAGTTTAAAGGAAAAGAACCTTTAAATAAATAATTATTGAATAATGAAATTATTATGGGGCACAGGGGACGTATTTTACTTACACCTTATTTTAAAACAGGGTTGGGGATTTTTTTGATTTTTTTAGAGAAAAAACATTTTTTGATTTTTTGAATTTTATTGATTTTTTTTTGATTTTTTTGATTTTTTTGATTTTTTTGATTTTTTCAAGCACAAATTGCACGTGCACGTCGATAAATATATATATAATATATATAATATATATATATTATATATATATATATTATAATATATAGGTATATATATTATTATATATTATATGTATATATATATATATTTATAATATATATATATATATATTATATAGTATATATATATAAAGAGACAGTGAGAAGACGCAGAATTTTTAATGAAATGATATTAATATAATTATATGAATAGTAATTATATTAAACAGAGGCCCGCATGGGCCTACTGAAACTGTCCAGTCAATACAAGTAATAATTAATAATTAGGAATAATAATTTAAAAAGCCTGCTTTGGCCCCTCTGAATGTCCTAGTCAATGCCTATTATAATAATAAATAAGACACAATAATTCAGGAGCCGCATGGGCCTTCTAGACTGTCCCAGTTTAACGCCATAAATAATGATAATATAAAAGATAATATAATTAAAGAAGCTGCATGAACCCCTCTAGAATGTCCTCAGTTTTACGCCATAATATATAAGAACAATACTCAAGAAGCCGGCTATGGTAATATTTAGCAGCTGTCCCAGTCAAGCATAAAAATTAATAATTAAGAAGGCCCGGCCATTGGCCCCTCTAGAATGTCCGCAGTCCAACCCATAATATAGAATAAATAAATAAGAAAATACTTAAGAAGCCGCCTTATGGGCCTATCTAGACTGTTCCAGTCAACCATCTACGTATCTAATGTAAAATAATAATGTAAGAAGCCGCATTGACAACCTCTAGAGGGTATGTCCCAGCAACTCATAATAAATTTAAGAAGTCGCATGGTCCGATAGAAGCAGCAATGGTCCTTTTAGACTGTTCCATAGTGCAACGCAGATAATAGATTAATAAGTAAGGGAAGCCGCATTGGCGCGCCTCTAGTGAGAAGTGTCCCAGTCACCCATAATTAATATAATTATAAGTAAATGAAGTATAACTTAAGAAGTGGTCAGCATGGGCCTATCTAGAGCTAGACGCGTTCAATCCAATAATATTTAATAAATTAAAAATAATTTAAGAATCTATCATTCATTATTCCTTCTAGGTGGTAGTCTTGTCCATTGTCCTCGAAATAATAAACAATAATACTTAAGAAGCGCATGGTCCTTTTTAGACTTTCCAGTCAACCAAATAAGAAATATTAATTGAGAAGCCGCATTGATGCCCTCAGATGTCCCACGTTCACCAGTAAAAGATTTAGATGTTAGGAAATAATTGTTTAATAATATTAATGTAATTTAATGAATAGTTAGGTGGTTATATTTTTAAGAAGCTCTCTGGGTCTACACGCTAGATCTTTTTGCCATCCAATCCATCAAAAATTAATAATAGTAGAATAATATATTCAGAGGTCCGCTGGGCCTATCGTAGACTGTCCCAAGTAACCCATAATGTAATAATTTATGGAAAGTAAATGGTATTCTTAAATTATTAAATTATTATGGGGTTGACTGGGAACAGTCTAAAAGACAGGCCCTTGCGGCTTCTGACTTATTATTCCTTATTTATTTGTTTAATTTATTAAAGGTTATTGAGTCTGGGACATTCTGTGAGGGGCCATATTCGAGCGGTTTTTTTTAATTTTATTATTTGCTTAATTGATTTAATTATTGTTGGTCTGATTCTTGAGAGCAGTGTAGGGTGGTAGTGTTTGTTCCCATTGGTCTCTTAATTATATGAATGTGCTATTTCATTGGTAATTACATGAATTATTAATTAAAAATTTATTTCCTTAATTAGATTAATTTTTTAATGGTGATTTGACCGGGACATTGCTAGGATGGGGCATAGTGGCGGCTTCTGCATGATGTGAATTTTTTATTGTGTCGATCTGGGGCAGTTCTAAAAAGGACATTGGCGGCTTCTTATAAGTGATTATTGCGTTATTTTTGAGTATGAGTTGATGTGGGACTTCTAGAGGGATCCTATTTGGTTGGCTTTTAATTTGTTGTTTATTTTTTAATTATTAATTAATTAGTTTGGTGGTTGACTGGGACAGGTCTTTGAATAGGTCCCATAGGGGGGCTTGCTTAATTTTTATTATGTATTTATGTGTGATTTATTGAATGTGTTTTTAGTCGTTGGGTTATAGGTTCTAGGGTAGGGGGTCCCAATTGCTTGCTTCTTGGAATTAAATTAAATTTTTGGTTAGATTTGACTGGGGACAGTCTAAAAAGGACCATGCGCTTCTTGTATTTTTCTTAGTGTTTTTATTGATGTGTTGTGGTAGGTTGACTTGTGGGAAAGTTCTAGTTGAGAGATTCAATGAGAGCTTCCTATATTGTATTTATTCCGTGAAATAGATAATTGGAATGAAGCTGCATTTATACCTCTTTAAATGTCCCAGTCAATCCGGCATTAATAAATATTGAGTATATTATACGAAGGTAAGCCGTATGGGTACCTTTGTTATAGGACTGCTCCGGCAGTTATACTCAATGAAAGATTTAATAATTAAGAAAAGCCACATTGGGGTCCCCTCTGATGATTGTTCCCTCAGTCAAGCCCTAATGTTGTTTATTAATAATAAATTATAGAAATTAATTGATTATATGTAAGCAGCATAGAGCCTATCTATGGGACTTTGTCCCAGTCCAACCAATAATGATATGTATTATTTGATATATTATTGATATTTGTATATTATGAATATATGATTGATATATATATATATATATAATATATATATATATATATATATATATAATATAGTATCATATTAATAATTAAGAAAATAATAATGTAAGGAAATCCGCATTGGGCCCCCTAGAATGTCCCAGTCAACTCATAATTAGAATATATAAAATTTATTTGTAAGGAAAGGCTCGGATTGGTTGTCTTTGTTTAGATGTAATCCAGTCCACCATTATAGAAAGTTAAGGTTAGATTATGGAGCCGATGGCCACGTTCTAGAATTGTTCCGCAGTGCAGAGCTCAATAAGTTAAAGTGTATCCAATAATAAACTAAGATATAATGACTTAAGTTAGCTTGCGCTGGACCTAGCTTAGGATCTGATCACAGTCACAGCTAATAATAATTAATTTTAATTAAAAAAATATTTAAGAAAAGCCGCATTGACCCTTAGCAATGTCCCAGTCAAAACTCTATATAAATAAGAATAATACCTTAGAAAGCCGCATGGTCCTTTTGAGACTGTCCAAGTCAGCCAATAAAAATTAAGAATAATTAAAAAGCTGCATTGGCCCCCTCTAGAATGTTCGCAGTCAATTCTCATAATAAATTATATGTAGATAATATTTAAGAAGCGCGGCATGGGCCTATCTAGACTAACCCAGTCAACCCATAATCCTCAAAGCCAAAAATCTACTCCTCGTTGCTTTACGTTGCCTCTCGTCGAGCTTATCGCTGTTTATTTAATGAGTGGTGCTTGAATTGTGATCGTAATATTCTCAATATTCTGGGCCTAACATATCTAATTGATTACGACATTTTAGAGTGCAGTAATAACAATATATATATATTTATTAGTTCCTGACCTTCTGGCATGAATTTTCAATTTTTAACCCTAGGCCCAGTCTCCTTTGTTCAATTAATCGTTACATGGAAACAATGAAACGATGTCACAGCTAAAGAATGTTACATGACTTTAGCGGGTTAAATGCCAAATATGTTTGGTTGAAATTGAAAAAAAAATATATTAACAACTTTCATAAAATATATAGTTTAGTTAGTATGGGTATTGATTTTTCTAGATTGAGTTAAATTTCTTAAATATACAATAAAATAAAAAGTCGCTGCGGCTGATAAAGACAAAATCAAAATTCAAAAAATATATCGAATGAAATACTGCTCCAATGCAGACATCCTGTCATCTATTAAAAAGAGAGTCAAGTTAATAAATCTCTAATTGATTTTTTTTTATATTTTTGATTTTTTTATTTGTTCGTGCGCATCCCTGATTCTTTAGAATTGTCCCCATCTAATGTAATCCTCAAACTATAGCTTGAAGTTAAAGGCAACAAAATTCCGAAATTTTTATAAAACCCTAACAACAGAAATAAGAGTACATATAATTATTAAATGCTTATGAATTTATAGATTCTGTAGTTTGGCGAAAAGCATTTTGAATTTTATTAAAGCAAATCAGAGGAAGAAGAGGCCATATTCAGTCTGAATGTTATTTTTTAATCTTTTGTTTAGCTAAATAACTAATTAATATCAAAAGTTCGAATAGCTCTTGTTGATGGAGAAACATCTTCCTCCTTTCCTGTTAAGGATGGACACTGGGTCATAATCTTCTTATGACACAGTGGACTCAATGATTACACATGTTGCAAGCTTTTGTGTCTTAGGAATCTTGCACTGTCTGCGCATGTGGTGCCCGTGTCATGTGGTGTCCGCACTGTGAAACACGTCCAGCTCTCCCTAATATATTATTTATATAATTTAGTTATATATATATATATATATGTAATATAATATTATATATATATATATATATATTATTATATATATTTATGTATATTATTATATATAGTATATATGATTATATATATGTTTAGTATATTTATATATATATATATATATATTTATTATATTATATATATTAGGTCCAAGCGTGAAAAGAGGTTTGAGACCTGTCGCATATCGTTCGAAAACTAAGATAGGTACATATTAGAAACTGATGGAACGATAGTGGATGGAATCAGCGTAATGAAATTGGTGATTTTGGAAGAATTGCAAAAAAATAAATTTTTTTGGACTTGTTTATTATCTATTTTTTTTTTTATATCTCCAAAAGCTACGATAGTAGTAGGAGAAACTATTAACATTATAGTGGAATTAGGCGGTATAAGAAATTCTTTTAGGGGGCTCGGAGCCGACGGTGGGACAGAAGGGGGGGGACGTTTTTCCATTACCCCGTAGTGGGAGGGGCGGGAGGAGTATCCCGCGGCGGACACGCTGTTTCAAAATTATCCATCAATTAGAGCGGGGTGTGTCCGGTGAGACTCTTTTCTCTTCCGCGGCGATGGTGGGGGCAGAATATTGTCCTATGCCCCGTCGTGCCCGCTCAGTGAGGTCCGAGTTGAGGACCCGACTCTTTGCATTTGGCGTGGTGGTTTAGGGCGCCTGGGGTATTGTTCTTTTTAGTTAAAGAAGATAAAAAAATTGGCGGTTTTTGTTTAATTACATATTTCATAAGCGCTGATTCTTAAGATTATGTATTTTAGTTTTTCTGTTGTACCGTTTTATTCCGTTTTAGTTTTTGCGGAGTATATAGAAAAATGAAAAATAAAAAAAAGTATCTTTTTTTTTGCATTGTTTTCCAGATTTCTGCTATACGTCTATTGATGTTCCATATATGTTATCAAGTTTTCTTGTACCTATCTTAGTTTTTTCCGTGAGATATCCAATGCGTGATCATTTCACCAGTAATTTTCACCAGTATATATATATTATTTATTATATTATATTATATATATATATATTTATATATATATTATAGTTATGTATTATTAATATGGTATATTATATATTAATATTATTATATATATATATTTATATGTATATATATTATTATTTTATGTATGTAAATTTATGTCATATGTAAATGATATATGGTATATATATATATAATATATATATATTATATATATAGTATTATATATAATTGAAAAAGTATATTTTATATATTATATATATTTTAATATTATATTATATATATAATTATATATATATATATATATTTATTATATATATATTTATGTATATATATGACTGCAACTCAATATTTAAATGATATTTAAATATGCTTGCAAAGCCTATTTTGGGGTGCTAATATATATTAGTTATATATATAGTTATGTTATATATAGTAATTATGATATTAATATTATGTTGGTTTATATATATATTATGATGTATATATTTATATATTATATTATATATTATAATGTATATTATACTTTATGTAATATAAGTTTTTATATATATTATTATATATTATGTTATTATATTTAGTATTTATATCCCCAGGGGGATGTAGTTATTCGCATGGTTTCATAAGAAATCGTTGTTCCTATTAGTTGTTCGCCTAAGAATTTGAATATTGTTTTTTATTTTATTTATTTTTCGATATTTATTATGGACTTTTTTTTTGTTTTAAGGCAGTTTTGTCATAACATATGGATTTAAATGGAATTATTTTGTTAACTGTGTAAAGGAGCGTATTTGTGTTTTGAGCGTATTCAGGATTGGTTTTTAAATTATGTGCTCTGGGTGTCAATTTTGTTTCAGATTTTGTGTATCGTAGGAAGTGACGCCTTAATGATAATTTGGTTGTGTAACTCTTTTAATTAGTAGTCTAGTGTCTCTAGAAATTTCTACAGAGATGTCATGATGAACATTTTTCTCGCTTGAAATTGTTTCAAAGGTTAGCTTTCAGTTAGTATCAAGTCGGTTCATTCATTGGTGTCGACACCTTTCACATTGGAGAATTGTTTTTACCTGTGGAGTGAACTCAGTTCCGTTAATCTTCTTTAGGAGCTACCATCTTCCTCCTGTCAATTAATACTGCACTGCTTAAATTTATTTCTTAAAAGGTTTTGGGAAATGAAACGCAATTTATCTAACTTTATCAGACGTAGCGGTATGTAGCAATAGATATATGACTATAAGTATCTTCCCTAGACAAAAGTCCTTGATCTTTATACGACAGGATGACTATTTGGAAGAATATCGTACTTTCTTCTTTTCAAAACAGTGTGTGTGGGACTACGCCGACCGTTGACCTGGATGTTGGAGTTAGTTTAACTATCTTTCTCCAAAAGGTGTCATGTGGTACCTGGCTCTTTTAATTGGTGATTCTAAAAATTGAATGGTTTTGATTCGCTTTATAGGGGTATTGTACATGTTATGCGAGTTTGGTGTTCATCCCTCATAACTATCATAAAGTTATTTAACAGACTTCAGTATTGTTTCGTTCAGACAATGCTTCTTTTCCAGTTTCATCCCTTCTTTCTGTGCATAGGAACTTTTCTTTCATGTTTTTTTTTCTTTCTCCAAATCTTGAATATTTGATTGTGCTTTTAGCTTTAAGTTTTTTGGTACTATACTTAAATTTTCCTTAGAGAATGATTAGTTTTGATAAATTTATTTTTGTGTTTATTTTGTTTTTCTTTTTTTTGTTCTTACCGTAAATAAATGATTTACAACCGTGAGCAGAAACTGTAATAGATAAGGCAAAGATAATTATAGTGAGGTGATATTTTCAAATTTAGCTGAGATTTTTAATAAATATAAATATCTCTACAATTGATTGAACTTAAAATATCGTTAAATTCAATTCCATTTCCATTGACTAAAGAACTTTAATATAAGTTGATGCACCTTTTCAGAGTAGTGTTCTAAGATATAACGAATTTGTTGCAGTATAACTCTCTCTCTCCTTCGTGTCTCGTCTCTCTTTTGATCTCTTCTCTCTCTCTCTCTCCTCTCTCTGTCTCTTCTCTTCTCTCTCTCCCTTTTTTTCTTTATATTATATATATATGTGTATATATATAATATATATATATATATATATATATATATATATATGAGTATAATGTATAGTATATATATATATATATATATATTTTATTAATATTATTGTATTATTTATGTATATATTATATATATTTATATGATATATTAGTTATATATATATATTTTTGTTAGGTTGTTATTAGTGTTAAATAATTATTTATAATATATTATGATGATTATTATTTTGTTGTTGTTGTTTGGTTGTTTTAATATATAATATGTATATGTATATGTCTATATATTTATTTTTATATTTAGTTATTTTTAATATATGTTTATATATATGTATGTATGTTTGTTTGGTTTTTTATTATTTTTTATATTTTTTGATTTTTATTGTATATTTTTGTTTTTGGTTTGTGTTAATTTATTTATGAATTTAGGTTTTTCTGATTGTTTTTATTATAGTTAAATCTTCTTTTCTTTTAATGTTATATTTAAGTTTGTTTTTTATATATTTTTAGTTATTTGTTTTATTATATTTATATGGGTTAATATCTGTTATATTTGTGTGGTTGTTTTTTGTTTGTTTTTGTTTATTTATATTTGTATATGTGTATTTTATATATATATATATTATTTATTATATATATAATATAGTAATATATTTATATATATTGTGGTAGTAATGTAGTAGTGTGGTCGGGTTTTATTGGTATTTTTGGTGTGTAGAGTTTATGTATCTGTTGAGCTAGCCGGGTAGATAGAAATTCAAGAACCTTCTAAATAAAGCACGCGTATGTTCATCCCCTCGCAACGTTACTGATCACAAACTGCTTAATATAGCCATATATATATAATTGTATATTTATATGGAGTATAGGTATTATACGTAATATATTATATATTATATATATAGTTATATAGGTATATATAATGAAAATTTTGTTAAGTTTATGTTTAGGTTTAGGTTAGGTTAGGCTGTTAAATATGTTTGAAGGTTAGGGTACGAGTTAAGAGTTAAGGGGCGCACAAATCTATCCGCTAAATATTTGCCCTTTAACCTGCTAGTTTTACCTCCACTGTGCTCTTATGTTGACCCGACCTGGTTCCACTGCTGTCGAATCAGTCTATGATATTATATATATTAGTTTGTTTTTCTTTATTTTATTTTGTTGTATTTTTTGCGGGTTTTTACCCCCTAATTGGGGAAATTTGGTTGTTTTTCTAAGCTTGACGTGTAGAAATTACAATCGTGTGTTGTTTTTTCTAATTTTTTACCGATTTATTATGCTTTGTTAACACATGTTGCAGTAATTTTGCCAGATTTAGTCGCTAAGAATTCTGTGGGCAAACTAATCCGTAAATTTGACCTTGTTAGCATATATTTCAGGCACTTTTTTAGCATTTTTTTTGGCATTTTTTTTAGATTATTATGACAACTTTTGCATTTTCTCTTTTTTTAAAGATTCTGTCCATAATTCAGTGGTCAAGATCCCAACGGTTCCGGAGGATTTTGTGGGATTTTTTTCCGCTATTGTGCAGGCCCTGCACGTTGAAGGCAAAGACAATGGAAACTTTTCGGAGGTGTGGTTTGGAAATTCTAGTCTGTCCGGCAGCATGACTTGGTTGAAGGCCTTGCAACCTCGTTAGTCCCGTCGTCCGGCCGTCTGCGAGTCTCGTAAACACTTCGATTGCTAATCTTTTTATTTTATATAGTTTCATTTTTTACATTTATTCTTTGTGTTTATTTTTCATTTAATGATTTTTATTATTTTATTTATTTTTTAATTTTATTTTAAGAAATTATTTTGTTTTAATTTTTTTTTTTTTTTATTTTAATTTTTTATTTTATTTTATTTTTATTTTTAATTTTTATTTTTAAGAAAAATTAGTTTTGTTATAATTTGTTCTTATTTTTGTATTTATTTATTTTACTGACTTTCAGTCTATCATAATACTTATCTATCCACAAAGTTATCTTCATAGGTTTTATTTTACATTTATAACTTTTATGTTTGTTATTTTTTTATTTTTTAGTTTAGTTTATTTTTAAATTTACTTATTTAAATTTAAATCTTTCAAACTTTATTTTATTGTTATATTTTACATTTATACTTTGTGTTTAATTTTTTATTTATTTATTTTAATTTTACTTATTTGAATTTATTTTTACACTTTGTTTAATTTTTTATTTATTTATTTATTTTTACTTTATTTAAGATTTATTTTACATCTTTAATGTTTATTTTATTTTTTTACAAATTGTTTATTATTTTAAATTTATTATATTATTTTTGTTTTATTTGCTTTACACATTTGTTCTACATCTAATTTTTTATGTTTTTTTTCTGTTTTATAACTTAAAAATTTGTATTTTTACATATCCTATAAGCATGTAAATTTCAGTATGAATCATGTTAATCAAACTACCCCACATCCACCCTCTCTACTCCATCCATGATCTATTGATCTATTTGATCTATTGATTCTGGGTTTGACTATTGTGATATATTAATCTATTTGATTCAATGGTCATATTTTGTATAAACATTACATAACACAAAAACTTTTATTTATTTTTGTTTTGTTTTCTTTAAACATTTTGTTTTTACTAAAAAAATTTTATTCTTTTATGTTTATAACTTGAAAAATTTGCATTTTTACATACCCTAAAGCAGGAAATCAGTAAATCGCCTCCCCTCCTCTCTCTATCCCATCCATGATCTATTGATCTATTGATTCTATTGATTCAAGTATATTTTTTTTATTTAAAAATTTCTTATGTTTTACATACCCTATTAAGGCGGTAAATCAGTAAATGCAGTAATTTTAGCAGTAAATCAGTAAATTCAGTAAAGCATTAAATAGCTAAAGCAGTGAAAGGTCAGTAAATCAGTAAAGCAGTTTATCAAACCAAAGATATGATGTAAATCAGTAAGCAGTAAAGCAGTATAGTCTAGTAAATCTAGTAAAGTCAGTTAAAGCAGTAAATCCGTAAGATCAGGTAAATCGAAAGTACCATCTAGGCCATCCTCCTGAACCCTTCCATGATCTATTGATCTATTGAATGATTGATCTATTCGATTCCAAGTCATATTTTTTTTGTTAAAAAATTGTATGTTTTTTACGATACCCTAAAAGGCAGTAATCAGTTTAAATCAGTTAGATCAAAGTACCGATCCAGCACCCTCTCTATCCGCTTCCATGATCTCTTGATCTATTTTTTGATGCTTATTGATCTAATTTGATGCTATTGATTTATATTTTGATTTCAAGGTCATATTTTTTTGTTAAAATTGTTATGTTTTTACATACCCTATAAAGCAGTAAATCAGTTATTCCAACTACCCTCCAGCCCACCCTCTTTCTATGATCTATTAATCTATTTTGATCTATTTGATCTATTGATGTATTGTTTGATTCAAGTCATGTTTTGTATAACAAATCACAAAAACTTTTATTTATCGTTTGTTTTGTGTTCTTTTAAACATTTTGTTTTTTACTAAAAAAAAGATTATTCTTTTTATGTTTATAACTTAAAAAAAAATTAAGCAGTTCTACATACCCTAAAGGCAGTAAATTCAAAGTAAATCAGTAAGTCACACTACTCCTCTTGTCAGCCGAGCCCTCTTCCCTGCTCATATGATCTATTGTATCTATTGAGTCTATCCGATCTCTCTATTGATCTAGTTGATTCAAGTCATGATTTTTATTTAAATTGGTTATGGTTGTTTACATACTTTTTCTTAAATTAGCAAGTAATCAGTAAACAGTCCGAGATCTGAACCACCCACTCTATCCTCGCTAACCATTTTGTCCATGATCGTATTTGATCTATTGAATCTATGTGATGCGCTATTGTTCTATTGTGATTCTAGTCATTGATTTTTCATTAAAATTGTTATGTTTTAGATATACGTGCCTTAAAGCAGTAAATCAACTGGTCCTTCGTTTGATCAGGGTCACGATTCGTGGCTCACTACCCATACTGCGGTGGGTATCTAGTTGATTTAGGGTTGTGATTGCTAGTTGATCTATTTGATTCAAGTCCGTATTTTTGTTATAAATTCTTCTTTGAATAATCCTTTTTATTTATTTTTGTTGCTTTGTTTTGTTTAAATCATTTTTGGTTTTTTACTAAAAAATTTGTATTCTTTTTATGTTTCTATTAACTTAAAAATAATATTACATTTTTACATGGTCTTTCTAGTGAGCAGTAAAGCTCAGTGTAATCGTGTTGTTTTGTTAATTTCATATTTTACTACCCACTTTAGCTGATCTTTTATTTATCCATGTGTGCCTCCATGATCTAGGTTGATCTTTTTGATTCTATTGTATTTCTATTGGAGTTGTCTTAATTCGATGTTATGTTTTTAGTTTAAATATTATGTTGATGTTTTACATACCTTAAAGCAGTAATCAGTAAATCAGTGAATCCAAACTGTACTCCAGTCACCCACCCTACCATTCGTGATCTATTGATCTTTTAATTGATCTAATTGATCTATTTGATATTTTCAGATGTTCGAGTAGTTTTGGTGTGTAGTTTATAGTCAAATTTCTCGATGTTTCATGTTAAAAATATGGTGAACCCCAAGTAAAAAATAATAAGTAAGTACTTGTGTGTTTTTGTTTATGTTTAGAATTTTTTTTGTTTTGTTTTCTTTAAAATATTTGCATCTTTATTTATATTTATTTGTATGTTCTTTTTTTTAATGTTAGTGATTAATGTAAAATAATTTTACATGTTTTTACATACTGCCTAAAAGCAGCTAAATCATGTGTTAAAAGGTTCTACACTACATCTACCTACACTAAATAACAACACAATTGAAGACTTTAGTTATTTTTGTTTTGTTTTCTTTAAACATTTTTGTTTTTTACTTGATAAAAATTTTTCTTTTTTATGTTTATTAAACTTGAAAAATTTGTCATTTTTACATACTTAAAACTAGTATATCAGTATATCGAGTTTAATCATAGTTACTATGTTCCATCTTTGTACCTGTGTGTGCTCACCTACCAACCATGGATCCTATTGATCTATTGATCTATAATGAATCTTATTGATTCTTGATTTCTGATTTCAGAGTCATTATTTTTTATTAAAATTTTATGTTACATAGCCCTTAAGTAGCAGTAAAGGTTAGTAAGTGGTGAGTTTTAATATCACCACTACTTTCTCCAGCTCATCCCTCTCTACCTATCTTCTCCTATGAGTTCTATTGGACCTAGTTGATCTAGTTGAGTTCTATGTAAGTCTATTAAGTTCGTATATGATGCGGTATTTGATTCAGTAGGTTCAGTATTTTGTATTATGTCAGTAACACGAAAAATTCTTTTATTTGTAGTGTTGGTGTTTTTGTGTGTTTTTCTTTTTATATTTATCGTTCAGACTTAAGAATTATTTTATTTGTGTTGGTTTCTCTTAGTTTTGTTAAGTTTTGTTTTGAGTATTGTTTTCTTGATTTTTATATAGTTTTTTTTATAAGTTTCAATTTTCTTTGTGTGTGTGTTTTAATTTTTTTTAGTTAGTGGTTGTTAGATTTGTTTTTTTTTTTATTACTTTTTTATTATTATTTTATTGATTGTAGTTGTTTATTGTTTTTTTTGTTTTGTAGTTTTTTTTTTGGATGTTAGTGTTTTGTTTTTTTAATTGATCTATAATAAATTTTTTGGGCTTGTTTCTAGTTTTGACTTTGTGTGTTATTGTGCACGTAAAGCTTCTTGCATTTTTTTTACTTATTGTGTACCTTGTGGTCGTTATTTGTATTTAATGTCATGTGAAAGTGCAGTAAATTAACTTTATCCTCGTCTACTGCTTATCCTGCTTGCTACTCCCATTCTGTTTTGTTTGTGTTTTGGTTGTCTAGTGTGATTTGTTTGGGCGTATGTAGTTGGGTCTTTTTGGTGGATTTGTGTTTTGTTGTGTAATGTTATGGTAAGAATGGTGTTTGGGAGATTTATTTTTTTGTTGTTTTTTGTCCCGGGCTCTTTGGGGTGTCCTTGGTCCCTGAATTGTTATTCGCTTATGGTGGTTTTTGTCGATCTCTATGTGGTGATTTGGTGTCAATTGTCATGATTTTGTATTGAAGCTATAGCTTAATCATGATATATCTTGGTTTTATTTTTTATTTCGGGTTTCGGCTTTTGAAAGAGCGGATTGCGTGTTTGGTTGTTGTATGTAATTTCTTTGGAAAAATGAATGTTAATTGGCGTTTTTTGTATTATTTGTTTATTAATTTAATAAATTGTGTGGGTTGCATTTTTATATGTGTGTTGTTCTATTTAGTCTGGTATTAAGGTGTCATAAAGGTCAATGTTATAATTCAGGTCGGCTAATCATTAAACTGGCGTGCGATTTCAGCTACCGTTCCTATCGTCTCTATTTCTGTTGTGAAGTCGATTTATTTCATATTTTGATGTCAAGGCATTATTATGTAGTATTTCTGTTTGTGTTTAAACATA
>JABUQX010022324.1:5000-28102 GCA_015478945.1 Trachelipus rathkii
TTGTGTTAACTTATTTTAAATCTTTCCTACAGAAATTGGTCTATTAATTTGGTCTATTAAATTGGTCGATATTATGGTCGAATTATTTGATGAATTAAATTGTTTGTTTAAACTTATAACTTTGGAAAAAACATTTGCATTAAAATTGTGATTTGATATTTAAGCTGCAAGATTTATAAAATCTTAAATGTTCCATTTGGTGAGGAAATTGTCATCTCGTTTCCTCGCGTCGCACTTTCTTAGAAAACTTAAAACAAATAAAACCCGAATAAGTTCTACTCAATGGCGCTTATCCCATCAGAAATAGAATACTCCTCCCACCCACATATGATGATGGTTATGAACGATCGATGCATAATGACGTTATCGACGTTAGCAAGATTTTTGACTTTACGCTAAATTGAAGAAGGAAACCTTTTAAAATTTAAGTATTCCAATATATGGTACTTGTATATTACTTTTATATTCTATTCATTTATTTACTAATAGTAATTTGCATGTATAGTCTACAAGAATATTTATATTGAACTGTTGTTTTAATAATAATAAAGAATTAATCTATTTAGATTATACCTTAGAACGTAATTAGTTGCTGTAAAATAAATTAAGTGAATGTAATTATTTAAACCCCTGCTGAAAAGAATTATCTGAACTTAAAATTAAAAAATTTGGTTCTTAAATTTAACTGATATATTTCTTGATCATTTGCTTAACTGCTTTAAATTGACAACATCTCCTCTGTCTTCACGTGCAAACTTTTTGAGAACACGCCCTTTTCATTAGTAATTTGGGGTTTTTGGATTCGCCCCACCAATTTGCAGGTCCCAACGATATGACATTGTTTTGCTGGGTTGCTACTGGGAAGTATTACTAATAAATTAATATGCTTAAACACTTAAATAGTTCCTACTATGGAATATGACATTCTTATGCTAAATGATGATGTTAAAATTTTATTTATTTATTTAAACTGTTAAAAATAGAGTAATAGTTATATGAAAAAAATTCTTTGCTAAAAAAATTTAAACTGTTCAAAATAAAAAAATGGGAGGGGAATAATAAATAGAATATTTAATTTAATTCAGGCATTTAATCTTTCATTCAAGTTGCCTTTAGATCTCTACTGCAACTGATATATGTGGCAAATATTTCATAACTAAATAATTTTTAATATTTTCAAGGTAAAAAGAAAAAACTTGACAAGTAAAATGGATCAGGAAGTTCATGGCTTACTGACAAGTTCATGGCTTAGGGACAAATATAATGCCGGAAGAAGGTTTAGAGAGAGAGATGAATTGGAAGAAGATTTTTCAATTCTCTTGGATGAATTGCCTGAACCTCAAAAAACGGAATACAAAGAAGGAAAATTTTCATTGTCAACAATGAATCTTATATTTCGAATGAATAAAGAAAAACATGCTAAAAAAATAAGACGATCGCAGCTACCACCTTTAGCTGGTGCAATAGGTGGAGGTTCTGGAACCGAGGAGTGTAAGTTTCCTATTAGTGTAACTACATCTGGCAGTACGGGTGAGAGTCGGGTAACAACAGTATATTGTGCTCCTATTTGTAGTACAACTCCTACCGTTACTAAAGTGTGCTCTCCCCCATTTTCAAATCATCATACCCCATTTACTACGGTGGCACAATTTCCATATTTTAATACACCTATTAATCAAAATAATTCAGTTGGTGCTTCAGCACCGTATATGTCAATCATTTCAGGTAAAAAGGTGCCAGAAATATCTGTGTTTGATGAGTCAGATTATCAGTCTCTGGATGAGTATTTTATAATATTTGAAAATTTTTGCAATACCAAATATGGTTCTGATAGGCAATATTGGTTAATGGCCCTTGAAAATAAACTTAAAGGCAGTTTCTTAACTTATTATTAAGACTGAAATGGCGGTTTTCCGTTCATACTTCAAATTATAACGATTATAAAAAGATCGATTATTTAAAGCTATTATCTAAAACCACTAAAAGAGTTAGAAATATTCAGCAGGTATCATTTTTTAATGTAAAATATGGGGTGAGAAAATTCATGATTATATGGCCAAAGTTCGATTTTTGTTTACAAGCTTATTCCTCTTATCGCAATCCAGAGACCTCCGATGAACTCTATGAGAAATTAAAAAATACTCTACCTGAGAAAACCAAAAAGCTGGTTGCAAGTAAGTATGTGGAAATGAAATCTATGTTTAATATGAAAATGTCGTACAGTGCCATTCAAAATTTTGTGCTTGCTCTAGAAAGTTGTAATGAGACACTGGTTTCCGAAAGCAGTCCCACTTATTCTTATTCTTATGCTGAGAATGATAAAGGTAAAAAAGGTGAAAGGGAAGTAGTCAATATTGTGCGTCCCAGAGTATACCTTAACAGCAGCAGGAATGTAAGTCAAGAAAAAAGTGAAACAAAAGAAAAATGCATACATTGTAGTAGGTTAGGGCATGTATCTGAAAAGTGTTTCAAGAAGCTTGGTTTGTGTTACAGATGTGGATCAGATACTCATTTGATCTCAAAATGTGAAGAAAAACCAAAAGCTTTAAGAGAAAAAAAGGTTGAAATAACTTTAGTCAGCGGTCTGTCAATATTGCGACAAAAAAAGGACACATTGCCAAGTTTTGCTGGTTTGCCAATCCAAAATTTAGACCCAAGAGGGAAGAAAGAATGGAGATACGGAAAGTAATAAAGACAACAATAACTTGTCGAACAAGTAACACCTAAGGTGAACAGTGGGGTGACCTTGGGGTGTTGTAAAAAAAACCAGATATGACAGTACTTTGTGATGAAATCGATAATGAAATCCCCGCTACTGATGAAATCGATAATGAAATCCCCACTACTAAGATAAACAAAGAAAATTCTCCTACTGATTGTGATTTTGAAGAGCCAACAGATATAAATGAAAATTCTTTTAAAGAAGAATCTCCCGAATTGGATATAAGAAGCTTTGTTTGCGAAAGTGAATCAGCATTTAAAACATTGAACTGTGGGGAATTAAAGTCTCTTCCTGTAGTTCTTTATGGCATAACATCTGAAACGTTACTAGATAGTGGGTCTAGGAAAAATTATATTGGAAATGATCTTTTTAATAAGTTGGCTTCAGAAATGGTAATTGAAGTAGAAAACAATATCATATTTTTAGAATTTTCTATAGCTAATATTTGTTTTTCAGATGAATTTACTATATTACCAAATACCCCCAGTTATTCCTTATTTTTGGGGGAAAGTTTTTTCTCTAAGTATAAGATTATACTTGATGTGACCAAAAATAAATTAATCCACCATGGTTGTGAGGGAACATTTTGGGAAATTTATTATAGGAAAAATGAATGTAGAAGAGTCTTGCATGAAGTGCATTGCATTTTAGGAGAAAATTTTGATAATGAAAAGAGTTTTGTAAAAGTTGAAATACCCGATATGACTATTGACATTGTGGATTATGAAGAACTAGTGTGTGAACCATTAAATGATAAGTTTTCTTTTGTACCAGGCATAGTTAATGATAGAATTTTTAAAGTAAAAGTGTTAAAAACACATGAAGTACCACCACTGAAAAAAGGAGAAACGGTAGGCATTATTAAAACACTCTTAGCATATAGTGAATGTTTTGAGAGTTTTAAGCAAGAGTGTAAAGTATTTGTTAATGGTGGAGATCCAGAAGATTTAGATTTAGCCAAGGACGAGTGGGAAAAGATTGCAGCAGAAATCCGCAAAAAGTGGACCTTAGAAGAGTTTAAAGAAAAATTAATTTGTGACCATCTGAATGAACAACAACAACAGAAACTCTCAAATCTTTTGTGGAAATATGCAGATATATTTTCTATAAATGATGAAGATCTGAAACAACCTGCATCATTGACAAAATTTAAAATTGAACTTCTTCCAGGAGCTACTCCTGTATATCACAAGCCAAGGCACTTTAACCCAATCGTTACAACTGCTATTCATGAGGAAATTGAAAAATTAATGTCCAGTGGTATAATCGAAAGATCCAAATCTGAATGGAATAGCCCTCTTGTCCCTATTTTTAAATCCGATTCAAGTTTAAGATTGGCGGCAGATTACAGATCAGTAAATAAAAGGATTAGAGGTGACACTTTTCCGATTCCCAATCTTCAGGATACAATATACAATTTAAAAGGAGCAAACGTCTTCAGTTCTGTAGATTTGTGTCGCGCATATTATCAGATGGAAATTGATGAGAATTCGAGAGACATCACTAGTTTTGCAGTGCCAGGAGTCGGATCATTTAGGTTTAAGAGATTAAGTTTTGGATTAAAAACTGCCCCATCTTGTTTCCAGAGAGAAATGGAGTTGGTTCTGGAGGAATTTCTTACCTCTGAAATACAAAATTCTGAAAATAAAATAAAAGATATATTTCTTTAAAGAAATCCCTAAAAAATAAGTTGGCTTCACCACCTTTGGTACATTGTTATCTTGATGATATTTTGTTACGTTCCAAGAACTTTGAAAATCATTTGGAATTGCTTGATCGAGTGTTGCATAAATTGAGAAAGAGGGGGTTAAAGGCAAAGTTATCAAAATGTACTTGGGCTACATCTGAAATTGAATTTTTGGGACATGTTGTTAATGAAAAAGGACTGCAGAAGAACAAGGCATATTTTGACAAAATAAAAAAATACGAGATTGAAAATATCAAGACCATTGGTGATTTACATACTTTCCTGGGTTTAACCTTATGGCAAAGAAAATTTATGAGACATGCTGCTGAAATTGCCAAACCACTAACAGAAATCATTGGACAACCTAGAAAAATGGCAATTGATTGGAATGATAAGAAAATAGAGGCATTTAAAAATTTAAAATCATTGGCTTTAGAAAATAGCACATTATATTTTCCAGATTATAACAGTGAACACAAATTGATAGTTGCCACAGATGCTTCTAAAGAGGGTGCCGGATCAGAACTGATGCAAGACCAAATAGGTGAAAATGGAAAACTCGAACGGAGAACAATAGCTTTGGCTAGCATGGCCTTCTCTAAAGCACAGAAAAACTACAGTGCAATAGAACGAGAATTAGCAGCCATCAGATGGGGGCGAATAAGACTTTCAAAATCTATCCTTTGGGAATACCCTTTCTATCTGCATATACTGCATCATCAAGCCACGTAAAATACTTATATCATTAACAAAAAAGTAGATGCAATGATTAGCCCCGCCACATTCAACAGATTATATTGGAATTTGATCTTCGAAATAGAGTATATCTTCAGGGAAGGATTATGTCATAGCGGAGTCTCAGTAGAAATGTAGTGTAAAATTCAGAAATATGGTTGAAGATTCGTGCGGAGATTAACAGAAGTATTCATTCCCACTAAGTGCGTCCAAACTTGCATGATTGAGATTGTCTATTGTTTTCAAATTAAGAGAGACCACACGCTGTTTAATATTTGGAAAAAGATGAGGGACCAATCTCAACAAAAAGAACCTATTTTAATTTGCTTTATCGAGAGATATTAGTATAAAGAGCTTCATAAAATCCCCAAAAGTATAAACAATAGAAGGAAAAAAGAGAATTATTTCGAGTATGATGGACCCCGAAATCGCATCGCACCTTCTTTTGACATTTTGAATGCTTTTGGTGAACTTTTCCAATGTATTATATTTATGTACTTGTTCATAAAACATTTTTGATGAAATTTACTTACCATACGAAACCACTAGAAAATGTCCCTCTCATTTATTTATTTTCTTTGTCTGGTGGGCATGTTGAGTTAATAGAACCTAATGAAACAGAAAAATGTAATTCTTTTCTAGAACAAAGACTTGTTCCTTATGGAAACAAAAGATTAGATAATGAATATGCTTTAGAATTAAGACCAGACTCAGAGTTACCACTTGTCAATTCTTTTAAAGAAATTCCTGCACTCAATCTGCTCTATGAACAGAAAAGAAGAAGCATGTGTATTCATTTCGGAGAACCAATATATTTTTGATACTGAGTAATGGTGAGTTGCTAATCATCTTCATAATCTGCATTTCAAAGACTTTAGTCGTCACAATTAATTAGTTTACGCGCTTTTGCGAGTATTTTAGATACGGCTCATCTCTACAATTTAATCGCCAGAACTAGCATTGAAAACTTTATCGTAAAAGAAAAGAAGAAAAAACTGCAACTCAATCATTCTGTAACTATGGTAGGATATAATGGAACAATCCTTTTAAGTGGAAGTATGCTGAATTAGATATTTAACAAAGTTGAAAAATTTTTAGAAATAAAATGATGTGCCTTTTGCTAGATTGGTAGAAGACGATACTTTTTGAGAAGGATTCAAAGTTTGCTGCACCAATATGGACGGTATTTCAGACGTTGAAAAGAATTTGGAATAAAACTTGACTATGGTCATTTAACTTGTTATAATGAGGAACATACTGGTATTTCTTTCTTATGCCACAATCAACTTTCAATTGTAAGCAATTTTCATCCTTTCACAAACTCCATCCAGGCGAGGCCTAAATAAGTAGTATTAAAGCTTAAAGAATTCAGAAATCTTTGGAATAAAATTGTATATATAACACTAAAATGGTCTCGTGTTTGTACTATTTTTATAGATAAAATGTCATATCTCGATAATTCTTTATTAATTTTTCTTAAGGGGGGAAGTTTGTACCAGTTTGAAATATCCTTGTTATTAAAATAAATTTTGGTTAAACAAACTACTCTGACGATAATTAAAAAGTTTATTAAAAGAAAAGATGTTAGTTGAAAAAAAGTTACGATAGTTTTGTCTATTCTGGGGCTTGTATTTAATTTGTTCGAATCTATAATTTTAGTTTACACACATATAGTCGTGATATATTGTATTTTGATCCATTGTTAACCTTATTTTAAATCTTTCCATCACAGAAATTGGTCTCATTAATGTTGGTCTATTTTAACTTCTGAGTCTATAAATTGGAGTCGAATTATTTGATGAACTTAACATTGTCTTGTTGTAAACTTATTAACTTTGGAAAAATCATTTGCAGTTAAAATAGAAAATTTGATATTTAAGCTGCAAGATTTATAAAATCTTAAATGTTTCCATTTTGTGAGGAAATTGTCATCTGGTTTCGAAAGTGACTTTTTTAAGAAAATACAACAAAATAAAACCAATAAGGATTTCTACTGCAAATGGCGTTAGTCCATATCAAGGAATATCAAATATATTACACATATTGATGAATGGTTATGAGACGAATCGATGCATAATGAGTTAATGAGTTACGCAAGATTTTTGGAACGTACGGCTAAAATTGAAGAAGGAAACCTTTATGAAAAAATCTGTAGAGTATTTCCAATAATGTACTTATTGCATGATACTTATATATTCTATTTCAGTTTATTTACTAGATAGCTAATTTACATTTATTTATTTAAATAAATTTATCGTACTTGCATAATAATAATAAAAAAATTGAATAATGTAATAAATTTAGATAACGCTAATTAGTTGGCTTTAAAATAAAGAAGCTTGAACATTGGTAATTCACTTTTAAACCCGAGTCTGAAGAATCTATCGAACTTAAAAATTACAAAAAATTAGTCTGTTTCTTATGCTAAAAAGCATTAATTTTTATTTTACAACTTCAAATACAAAAAAGATGGTCTGTTTTTCCTGCAAAAAGAGTTATCGAATTATTGAACTTTGTAATTGTGGGTTTTGATTCGCACACATTATTATATATTATATATATATATATAATAATATATATAATATATATATATAAATCCTATATATATAATAAAATATTATATAATACTATATTATATATATATATATGATATTAAATAAGTAATAATGTATATATATATATAATATCTATAAATATATATATATATTGATCATAGTATATATATATTATATATACTATATATAATATATATTATATATATACATATAGATCAGGTTATATATATTATATATAATATATATATATATATATATATATATATTTTGTACATAATACAATGATAATAATAATATTTTAAATGTGCAGTTAATCTTTGTTTTTATTTTATTTATTTTTTGATATATGTGTTATAATTAAATCACTAAGACAATAAATTATTATTTATTTTTTTTGATATATTTATTATATAAATACGTAAACAATAATTAAAAAGAATGATCAAGAAAGATACGAAATTTTAAAATATTAAAATGAAATAATAAAATAAGAAAAAATGTATATTTGGCATGAGAAAGAAAATATTTTATAGCGTTAAAACGTGAAGAATTTAAGTACATTTTTTTCTCATGTTTTAGTGTTGTTTCTCAATAAGATTTTTGCCTTTCAAAAAATATTATTGAGTCTTCTCCTTCTGTCGGTAACTGACAAACGTACATGCTTAAAAAAGATGATTTCATTAAAATAATTACATTTTTTTAAAATTTTCTGATCAATGTACATATATATAACAATGAAATTTATTGTTAGTATCATATAATAACATTATATGGAAAAAAACAAATATTGACGGATCCATATAATTAATAACGATATAAAAGATATTATATTAATATATAATATAATATATATATATATATTATATATATATATTATATATATATATAAATATATATATTATATATATATATATATATATATATATGATATAATATAATATATATATATAAAATATCCTATATGATAAATATATATATATATATATATAATATATTATATATATATTATATATATATATATATAATAAATATATATAATATATAAATATATATATATATTATATACTATATATATTATTTATATTATAATACTATATATTAATATATATATACTATATATATATATTTATATATACTAATATATATATTATATATATTATATATTACATATATACTTATATATTTATAATTGTATATATTATAATTATATATAGGTACATATATATATATATCCTATATATATATTAAATATATATATATATATTATTATATATATATATATAATATATATATTTATATATATATATTATATATATATATATATATTATATATACAATATTATATTATACTCTAATTATATATATAAATTATATATATATATATATCATATATATTATTATAAGTAATATTATTATAATATATATATAGTATTAAAATAATAATATATTTAAATATTAGTATATATTATATATATGATTATATATATATATATATATATATAATATATATATTATATTTGTTATAACAATTATATATATACTATATATATATATATATAATAATATACTATATATATATATATATATTATATATTATAATATTATATTATATATATATATAATAGTAGTATATAGATATAATATATATTTATAATTTTATATTAATATATATATATATATATATATTATAAATAATATATTATATATATATATATATATATATAATATATAATTATATATATAATATAATATAAATTATTATATAATATATTACATATATAATTATATATATATATATATATTATATTAAATAGTATAATATATATATATATTATATATATATATAATTATATATATATATTATATTTAAATATATATATATATAGTATGAAGTGTGTGCAATATGATCAAATATATATATATACTATATATATATATATAATATTTATATTTGTATATATATAAAAAATAATTAAATTTTAGTTAATTACTTATTTTTAAATATATGTATATATGCATAAATAATAAATAATATATATACGATATATATATATAATATTATAATTATACTATATATATAGTAATAATAAAATATATTATATATATAGTATATATGTAATATAGTTTATATATATATATATATATATATATATATATATAAATTATATAATTATATATTATATATGTATATATAATAAATATATAAATATATATTAAAATAATATATATATATATATTTATATATATATAAATACCTACATATATACATATGATCATACTATACATAATATATAAATATATATATTAAAATATAACAGCAGAATTAAAAATTCAATATATACGATAAATAGCTGAAAACCCATTAATCATGAACGATCATAACATAAGTATTGCCAATAGCTTAGATTACAACTTTATATGTTACATAAACTGATGAATAAATTTTATTTTAATACATAAAACATATATAAAATTATAATATATAACTATATATATATATATATATATACCCTATACTATATACTATATAATATATAGTATTATTATTAATACCCAGTTATATATATATATATATAAAATATTTATTAATATATATAAACTAATAGTATTATAGTATTATAATAGTATTATTATATATATATATAATTACTATATATATATACTATATATATATTATATAATATATATATACTATATTATCCCTATATATGACCTTGTGAGTTATATGGATCCATTAATTTTGTGTTTTTAATTATTAATCTTTGGAGTTTTGTCATTAAAACTACCAATAAATTTGTGATAATGAAGTACGAAATTTATTTTAAAATATTAAAATGAAATAATAAATACAGAAAAAATGTATATTTGGCATGAAGAAGAAAAATATTGCCTATAGCGTTAAAAAGTGAAAAAGCAACATTTAAACAAGGTAACATTTATTTCTCTCATTATATTTACGTGTCTAACTTTCTTTATCAATAGATCTTTGCCCCTCTTCAAATATATATTGAGTTCTTCTCCTTCTGTCGGTAACGACAACACGCTAACCCACACATGCCTTAAAACAAAGAATGATTTTACTCTTACCAATACGCATTCACATTTTTTTCATATCATTTAACCATAAATTTTCTGACTCAGTACATATATATCAACAATGAAATTTATTGTTAGTATCATATAATAACATTATATGGAAAAACAAACAAATATGACGGATCCATATAATTAATTAACGAATATATACTATATTATATATATTATATATATATTATATATTTATATATATATATATATATATATATAAGATATATATATATATATATATATATATAATATATATAATAATATATATATATAAATATTATATATAATATATATAATACTATATATATCTTATAATATATATATATATATATACTATATAATATCATTATAATATAATATTATTATATATATATATATATATTATATAAATATATATAATATAATATATATATAATATAATATATATAATATATATATATATATTTATATTATTTTAGTATATATATAATATATATAATTATTATTATAGTATTATATATTATATATATATATTAATATGATAAATTATTATAGATATATATATTATATATATATATATTATATATATATATATATAAATATATTATCATACTATATATTATATATATAATAATATATAATATATATATTTAATATTATATATATATTATATCTATATAATATATATACATATATAGATATATATTATATTATATATATATATATATTATATATATATAAATTATATATATTATATATTATAATATATATTATTATATTATTATATATATATATATATATAAATATTAAATATATTATATTATATTATATTTAATATATTATATATATTATATTATAAATTTATATATATATATTATATTATAAAAGTACTATATATAATATATATACTATAATATTTATATATTAAGTATAATTATATATATAATACTATATATATATATATATATATATATATATATATATATATATAATATATATATTTTATATATATATATATATTATACATATATTATAATATATATATAATATATATAATATATTATCTATATAATATATATATATATAATATATATATATATATATATTAATTATATATATATATATATATATATTATAATATAATATATATATATTTATACTATATTATATATAATATTTATATATATATATTATATATATTATATATATTGTGTGTGTATATATTACTATAAATATAAATATATTATATATATATATATAATATATATCATATATCACTATATAGATATTGTTTAGGGAGTTTTTTAATTAAACAAGATGAGCCTTTCTCTCATTAACGTCGGGACTTTCGAACTTTGAAGGAGGGGGAAGTTAGAAAAGAGAATACAACAAAGATTGGTCAAGGTTAAAAAGCTTTAAAAAAATATTGATACGATAAAATCAAGTCGTCAATAATCTCAGAAAGGATGGGACCATCGGATTTAGAACACAGGTATCAAGTAACAACAGGTACAACAAAGAAGAGCCGTTAGAGTTACGTTTAAGCAACAAGTTAAATTATAAATTATTGTTTATTAGTATATTTAAATAAATTTGTATAAAACTATTACTATGATAAACTGATTGTTTATAGGGACCTGGCATGGGACAGACCTAGTGTGGGACCTAGCTTGAAAACCTTTGGCATGGACAACTTGATTATGGGGACCCAAACTTATCATGGGACCAAACCACAGTTGAGCATAGGCACATCTTAGCCAGCCCCTTCTGGGTCCGGTAACTTGACCAAAGGTACAAGCTTAAAAAAGAATGATTTATTATAATTACCATTTTTAATTTAAATTTTCCCCTGGATCCACTGTACATATAGGATCAACCAATGGATAAATTATATTTGCGGTAGGATCATATATACACCATTATTATTGGAAAAAAAACAAATTATGAGGATCCATATAATTAATAACAGATATATATATATATATAATTATGAATTATAGAGAAAAAGGTAGGCCATAAGATACAGTAATACTCATATAATTAAACATATATCTATATAATTAAAATAAAAATAAAATAAGGTAAAAAGATATATATATTAAGTAAATTAAGGTAGTAAATAGATTTGATATTTAAAGATTATTGATAAAACAATCTATATTTATAACAAACAATGAGTGGAAATAATAAGGAAATACTAATCTAGTACTAGGATATAGGGAGGAGAAATACAATTTCCTATTAATTTAAACTTTAGTGTAAAATAATATAATTGATCATTCGAAATTACAAATAAATTATCCGATCTACAGATTTTGTGACTATTTTATTTTTGTTACTTTTATATCATTCGAGTAATACTATACACTGATGCGGCTCCATTTATAATACTGTTTATCTAATTATATAGTGACTACTAGTGGCGATATATTTAGTCACGTTTCTTATCAACATATCTACTACGTATATATCTCAAGTATATATTATGTATATATATATATTCTTTAACTATATTCTTTCATTCTATTTAGTTAAATATTGAAAGAGAACCTTTCATATTCATTGCTATGCCTGTATATTCTATTACAAAGCGTCTCTATTAATTAGTATTTGCCATACTATAGCTACGCACCAACTTACGGAGGTCTATAATATCTATATAGGCAATATATTAATTCCAATTCTTTATACACTCTCCATGACCGTTATATTTATATCATATATAATTATATATATATATATATATATATATATAATATATATATAATAATACTAATATATTATATATATATTATATATATATATACTATATCTAGTATAATATATAATATATAGTATATATATTATGATTATATATATCTATATATAGTAATATATATAATATATTATATATAATATATATATATATTAATATTCATATCAGTATATACTATATACTATATATTATATCATATATATATATTAATAATATAAAATAATATATATATATTATATATATATATATATATTAAAATATAATAATATATATATATAATATATCATATATTATATTATATATATTTATATCTATATACTATACTATTATAATATATTCAATACTTATACATAGTTAATCATCATCGACTAGGCATGCAGTAGCGAGGTATGCAGAGTGGCGGTGCGGGTGGTATGATGCTACGTCGCTTATCTAAGTAAAATGTGATGGGTTAAATACGTTCATTATCAGTTTCTTTAATTATCTGTAATATATAATATTATATATCTTCAATATATATAATATATAAATAAAACTATATAGGTAATCTTCTTATATATATATATATAGCGCTATATATATATATATTATTACTATATATATATATATATATATAGATATATATATATATATAATATCATAATATATATATAATATATATATTACTATTAATATTATAATATATATAATAATAAATATTAAATATTATATAATAGATATATATATGTCCTAATATATATTAATATATACCTATTATTTAATACTAACGTACCTAGTACTCATCGATAACTTATAAATGAAATCGATAATTGCATATATATCTTCTGTGAACTTTAATCTATAATATTATAATATATAAGATATTCGTTATTATCATAAAATAGTCTATATACCTACTATATATTATATATTATATAATATAATAACTACTTTACCAATATTATTACTTACTCATATGACTGCTATCAATAAAATTTTATGTGATACGTAACGCGTTGTGTCTTTTACATAAAACCAATGAATTATACGCCTTTTCCCTACTACTATTACAGTTCTGGCGTGGATTACCAATCTCTGCAGTAGGTATACGGAGCAATGTACTTATGGGAAAAAGGGCGTAAAAACACACCTTAATCCAAGATTGATTTCTCAAGGTGATAAAACCTGTGAAAACTTGATCCGATAAAATCAGATTATATTATGACAATAAACACACCAGGCATTGATCTACCTCAGAAAAAGATGCGAACCAACTCGGTATCGCAGTGTTTCAACATAGGAGTTAACAGACAGGTACCAAAATGAAGAAGGCCTCCTAGAGTACGATACTCTCGTTCAATGCGCCCAAAAAACTTTAAAGTTATAAATGATTGTTTATAGTATATTTCAACGAAAAATATAATTATTTGAACTATTAAAGATTACTATAATTATCGAGATAAGACTTCACTGAGATCTCTATAACTCAATATAGGACCTTTCAAAGCATGTGATACCGACCTACGTGTAGTTTGACTCCTAAGCGAATTCTAAACTAGCGCCAATAGTCGATCAAATATACTCTCGGATTATGCGGGACAAAACTGTTTTCGTAATATGGTGTGCACTACATCCCAGGGCTGGCATGAGAGAGCCTAAATCTAGCCTTGCAATACACGTAGTCGAGATGAACTGAGCTTGGGATTTGTGCAGAAAACCTCATTCCGTACACCTCATAGCATATTTCAATGCCAATTGAAACAACTAGAGATAATAAAACAGACAACTCTCATACACGTCTGGAAAGGCTTCATGAGTCAAGCCAGAATGATATCTCGTACTCACTGTAGTTATCTGTCTCCCTCACCTCTGAACTCCCGACACTTGATTGCATGGATTTTGTCTTCAATAAGGATTCAAGTAATATCGTCCAGGCTATGAGATAATGGTTTCTAAGGCAGTTTCAACTCGTACAGACCTAGTTGGTTTCTATTTATCAAGGTGTAAACTCATGCAGAGAAAACAGGTTGAAAGTTTAAATTATGTTTCAGGAATAACAGTTCGAACTCGAAAGTAAGCGATACCGTGTCAAAGACATTTAATTATCGAGTTTTTTGTGACTTTTAAAATTAAAAGACAAGGGTAACCAGTGTTTTAAGAAAGGTTGACAGTTATAAAACACCATTTATTCTGATAAACTAACTAATTCTTACGGTCTAGCATGGACGCCTCAATGTTTTCCTTTTTACTCCCAGGCAGACGCTATATGGAGTAAGGGATTGATAAAATACTAGTATGATCAGTGGTACGCGCATAATTGCTAGACAACTCACGGTGGCGGAATGAGAAGTACAATAAAGTAGAGTAGCGATTCTAATGAGAACATGTTATAAACAATCATCGTATCTTAAATTCAAAATTACATTTACGTTTAGGGTAAGTACATAGCGTTTTATGATATATATATCAAAAGCGTAAGTTAGTATACAGAATAGCTGAATTTTATGATATAATTTAACACAGGTATTTAACCAAGAAATATGGAAAATGTAATTTGTGAATTTGAGAATTAATATAGAGAATGAATGCGTTCGTTTGTTTTCTTAACTCTTCCGGGTAATTTAAATGCATTTGTTTGGATTTACGAACAGCAGGTAATAAATTGAGTTGAACAGTATGAAGAAAAAACAGGTTTACCAACTTAAATAAAAAGGGTGTACCAACTGCAAATTTGCGAATTGCCAACCCAAGAAAAACAGGTGTACCAAAACGCAAAATAACAAACAGGAAATTGGAAATATATTTGATGTATTATGTCATATTTTATATTATTATGATTGATTCTCTACTTCTCTGCTCTCATTGTCCCTCTCTGTCTTCATCTCCTCTCTCTCTTTAACAGGAATCTTCATATTCATTCGTTTCAATATATATATATTTATAGATATATATATAAAATTAATATAATAATATATATAATATATATATATATATTATATATATATATGATATATATAATATATATACATATATAATATATTACCTTATATATATATATAATTATATTCTATATAATAAATTATATATATTAATTATATATTATATATATATATATTATATATATAGATATTTTTTTGTATATATATATATACTATATATATATATATTATATATATATATATATATAATATATATATATATACTATATAATAATATATATATAATTAATATAAATATAATATATATATTTATAATAATATTAAAATATTTATTTATAATATATATATATATAATATAATTTATTACTATATTATAACTATATATATATAATATCAATATAATTAAATAATTTAGGTAATAAATAGAGAAAGATATACTATCATATTATATATCCACTTTTATCACAATTTGTAGTAATTAATGATATATATATTTTAGGTATTTTACTATATATATATGCATATATAATTAATTATTTATATTAATGTATTTATTTTAATATGTAATACTTAACTTATGTAAAATGTTTCATATTTACTTAATGCTTTATAATTAAATTTTATTTTTAATGCTCAAATCAGTGTAATAATATCACCTCTCTGGTGAAAACTGTGACAATATACTTAGTCCATCTATAATTAGAAAGTGTAACTTCTTAGAGGTTATTCCACAGAGTGATACTATAATAGATTGAAATCATTTTATTTGTACTATGTACTTACTATTTATCTATCTTTTACGGGATATAACTATCGTAAAAGTGCCGTTCATTCATATAATAATAACCTGTGACTCGGTAGCTGTGCAATCAGTCTATCATTTGTAAATAAATCTAAATCTAATAAAAAAGAGAAAGTCTGTGTGCCATAAGTTTTATATTTATGTGGCGCATTAAAATTCAGAGGACTTATTTGGTTTGTAAAAATGAATTCAATATAACGTACGGTATGTCGGCGCAGGGCAAAATAAGACCATCTTGGTGTGAACAAAGAACAAGGATAGTGTGCGTATTAAAGAATACTTTATTTGAAGATAGTTTATCAATTAACTTTTTGGTTAAAGATGCATGAAGAATGTCAATAAAATTTAAAAATAATTATGAGATAGCAAAGAAAGACCCACACACAAAAAGAATGAGATGAGAGATAAAATGAGGGAAAAAATAAGAGATTGATGTTGAGAATTTAAGAGTAGAGAAGGCGAGTGGTCGATTAAGCGGGCGATTGCGGTGGTGCAGGTTCAATATCATTTGGGGATAATAACATATCATTATAAAAAATATGGGTTGTCTGTAGTGGTGTTAGTCATCATTAATAGTTGTAGACATTCGATGGTATGAGTTGTCATCCTCATCCGATTAATATTACTTTTCTTCATCGCTCTACATAAAGCTCAAGTTTTTAAATTCTGCAAATATAAGCAGCGATTCTGCCCGACCGTTGTATGGACTTAGCCCACAACCATTTCTCACTGTAGAATCTTTCTGAACATATAGTCTGCCCAAGATATATTGACGTCTACGGCGTAAAAGAGAGACACTTCATAGCTTGCCGCAACGAACCATCAACGGGTCGATCCATTTAAGCTAGCTTGAGGAAGTCCCATGAGAGGTGGCATTTCAGAAGGAATATGTAAATATTTCCTATCAAAAACTGTATGTGAAAATATTTTCTAAAACCATTTATTACAATGAGTTACATAAGCAAAAGTTTCCCATCATTTTTAGTTACAAACTTTTCCTCAACCCAATTATGCAAGGTGAAAAAGCTTTATTTATATTATATATATTATTCTGTTTGACGGGCTTCGTGCTTAGTTGTTTGATATTGGGCTATCAAATTTTGGGAAGGAAACATTGAAATAATGAGGAGTCTGGAGTTGAGCCGAATTGAGAGGCTTTGCTTCCTTTCCCCTCCATATAATTTTACCTCCTTCTTAGTGAAAACAACATGAAATCCTATTTTTTTAGTATTTATAACACATTTAATATCTTAGTATTTAATTTGGTTAATAGATTTCGTGTCAGACGTAGAACACTTGTAAAAGGATGTCGTTAAACAAAATTGAGACTCTACCATTTTTATTTGTAATCCACGCTGAACAACACCCTTCCCTCCGCGCAGAGGTGGATTCCTTGCTCCGGAAGTTTTATTTAAACAGTAAACTAGTATTACCATAAACATCATACTGTGGCTCGATGCTTATCCGTTTGAGAAGTTGAGCTACCAATCTCCATGATCGAGAAATATTTTCCAACAGTCTTTGACGCAGATCTGCCGAAAAGAGAAGAGGCGGCAATGTAAACCATTGAGACCTAGTTCATTTCCAATGTGTCGTTTGCTGAAGTACTTACATTACGGGACGAGCGAGAGATTGTGCTGAGAGAGAGGACAGGTTTGGACTGTTCCGGCCCTCTCGAAACATTCGAAAAATTTGCGAATTCTCCAGTCGTGATTTAAATTTGCGAATATTGTTCCCGATGATAGTGAGGAACTGACTTCATGCAGGCGCTCTCCAATATTCCTGTGAATTCGAACTTGTAGAAGAAAGTAAAATGAGAAAAGGAGAGTCCGGCTTCCGGTTAATGTCCTCCCAGATTTGCACATATAGAATTGGACCCAACATATGACCGCAGAACAGTCAAAAAATAACTTTACGTAAATTCAAATTATCTCTCATCATTATAATTTACGTAAGATATTTCCATAAGAAACAAATTTATAGATAAAATTGCGGGGGGGGCGGGGGGGGGCGGAGGGGGGGGGGGGGGAGGGGGGTCAGCAATTGTTTCAACAAATATTGACAGTGAAGATTAATCATTAATAAAAGGAAAAACCCATTAAATATACCTACTAACCACCTCTCCCTCCAAAAGAGGGTGAAAAGTGACTTTGAAAAATGTCATCATATAAATTTCTACCACGAACACCACCGCAGACGACTGGTCCCCGCACGAAGTAAACAATCATTCAAAATTCAGATATCATCAAAAAGCTACAAAACCAGCGAAAAAAAAATCAAACTATGGTCCGTAAGACTAGTATACAATCTCAGGTCTTTATACTTCCTAGCTGATTATTTTTATTCTTTTTGGCTATCTTTCTTGGGATGCTTCTGATGTGCGTTCCCCCCCCCACTCCGCCCGTCCTCCCCCCCCCCTCGCGCTGCCCTCCCCCCCACTCCCCAACTCACCCTGCCAGCCGCCAGCGCCCCTCTCCTCCCCCACACCCAGCCCGCGCGCCCCTCCGGCGCCCCCCGCCTCCCCCAACGCGTCCACTCCCCCCCCCACATGCTTTTCCCATCATGGATCCTCTCTAGAGGCGTCTTGTCTCAGAGGCGTGATCTGTAGCAGCTATACTTTTTTTTAAGGTCCTCTCTCATAATTTTAAGACTTAGAGTATTGCCGACTGTAGCATAAAAACCAAATTCTTTAAAACGTAGGTGGCTGTTGCCAGTGCATGACGAAAATATAAATTCAACAAACTGGAATCCCAATTACATCTACACCCGAGTATATAATATATAGTAGTACCTATAATAGTAATATATAATGAATATTATAAAGTCTCGCTATTACGCTGCTTCTCAATTTTATATATTAACAAATAAATCATATATATCAATACGTAATCAATGATTACTATAATAATAATAGCTAAATATATAATAACTGTTCACTTGAGTAATATATATAATATTATATTTCAGCTGTATAATATATATATAGCTGTCCGCTATATATATAATAATATATAAGTATTACTATCTAGCTACAAAAGAAGGTCTAGACTACATATTAAAGGTTCGCTATTATAAATTACTATAGACGTACAGTATATATATAATATTAACTATATATATTATATTACTTATAGTGTACCTAGTACATAAAATACACTACTGTAATTATAGTTGTAAAACAATTATTATTTATAATTAATAAAACAATCATTATATATACTATCGTAATATATATATATAATATATACTAGTATTACTAGTATATAAGGTACCTATAAAATTTCTATATATAGATAATATATATGTTTTATTTTTAAAGTGAAAAGAAAACTCATATAAGGATTATGCTATAATAATTACGAAACTAATATAATATTGGTAGGTCTAGTAAGTATATACTATTGATATTATCAGTGATAACCGTACTATAATATAGGTATATAATATATATATACTATATATACGATATAGTAATATAGTAATGTATAGTTAAACTGTTAGTAATTTTTGTAACGATTTCAATGTTATTTTTTGTTATTCCTCATGAAGTTATTAATAAAAGTCATTTAAATATAATAAGAAAATGAGTCATAGTATATATATATATAAGTAATATAGCAATATAAACAAAAATTTAATATAATATAAATTGCGAACTTATTAGTAGATATATATATAATAAGTGTTTGTAGTCTTCAAAAACAACCAATCCTCTTCATGATTTTCTATAGTGTGCCTATATTAACGACTTTATTGACTTTATTGCTTTATAGTACACGATTAGTGATAGTAAAATAAAATAATAAAATTAAAATATAATATTGAGGAAAGGTAAAATAGTGTAGAAGTTAAAGAAGTTGTTGAAGAACTTTTATTTTTCTAAGGATCATCCTAATTGTTGTACATCTTGTTGAATTAAGATAATTGTGAAATAGATATATCTCAAATTATTTCCCTTTTATTATCATTTAAATAATCTATTAACAAATAAATCTATTGAAATATATAAATAGATATATTATATATATTTAATAACTTAATATATATGATACACATACTATATAATATATATATATATAATATATATATCATTGATATATGTATTATATATATATATAAAATATCAATATAGTAATATATATTAATATATATATATATATATTAATATATATTAATATATATATATTAAATATTATATATAATATATAATATATATATATTATATAATATATAATATTATTATATATATTAAATTACTAATATAAATTCTGTAGTGTTGTGAATGAATTGTGTGTATTAACGTAACTTATATCTTATATATAGTTTACCAAAATATATCCTACATTTTACTTGGTATTATTATAATTAAAAAAACAACCTGGTAAGAGGTAGGTGAGCCAGTCTTCTATTGGAGAGTATATTCAGTGCAACACTGTTTAGTTTCAGTTACAGCTTACTTAAACCATAGGGACTTACTATACTTAACTTTCCAGAGCCTCAGATTCTATGATGATGATAATTCTATGATTCGAAAGGTTAAAAATATATAAATTTCAAATTAAATTACCTAATTACTTTAGTATACAATAATCCTGTTATTATTAATTACTAATCTCACAGTTAACAACTGTAAAAAAATATCAATAGCCATTACTCATTTACAATTATCAGCCTATGAGGCAATGACATTTACTTTCAGCAGTGGGAAATGAGCAATTATCTAGTTACCAAAATATATGCTTAGTTTGCAAATATTTTACCTATTTATTAATTTAGTTGTCAAATAATACCATTAAATTATTTAATTATTACCAAAAAAAAAATAGATTTTTATTGATAATTTTGTTTTTCCTGTTTATCTTTTAGAAATATAATACATATTCTTTATAAAATGGCCTTTTGATACTTGGTGAATAAGAGAACTTATGAAATGTAAGGCCTAATACTTCAATAACCCCACAAAATCGATCCCACAATACACACCACATGAGCTGACATTTTCATTCTTAGGATCCACTAGCACAGTTTTTTTTCCAATTCACCTAGCGTATAACTATAAACCTAACACTATACTATATAATATAGGATACACTAACACACACACACTACAATACTACTATGGTCATTCAAAGTAACATCTAGGAGACCAGCACAATTTAACTACCATAATTTCACAAACATCTATCACACATAACACACACACACACACACATCACACACACACTAACACACACACAACTACACACACACCACACACACACACGAACACACACACAAAATCACACTAACACACACACACCACACACTCACACACACAACACACACTATATATAAACACACACACACACACCACACACACACCTAACACATCCACCTCACAACACACACCAACTACATCACACACACTAACACTATACACTACATACTAACTAACACACACATACACACACACACTATATACATACAACTACTCAACACAACTAAAGTGTCCAAAAATATATAGTAGTACAATTGGATTGAACTATTAATATAATATAGATTAACTAATAAGTTAGATCTATATATTACTCATTAATGTTATATAATAATTATATTAATTATAATATATAGTATATATATATTATATATATATATATTATATGATTAATAATATATATATTAAATATTAACTAATATTAAAAATATATATATATATATATATATAGTATATATAATACTATATATATATATATATATATAAATATTATAATTTATATATATATAATAATATAATATATAAGTATTATATATATATATACGTATTATACTATATATTATATATACTATATATATATATTATATATATATATATATATTTATATA
>JABUQX010022325.1:0-34831 GCA_015478945.1 Trachelipus rathkii
TCTCCAGCTACTTATAAAGAGCTTATTCACGTATATATATAAGGACATGACGTGACACTTCAGCATTATTCCATCTCGGTACAATGTGGGGTTCCATTACCCTTGAGCCCGCTGGGGCACAAACCATATACCTACCTTCACAAAAACATATAATCTATAGACATTCACTTTTATTCATGCATCTCTTGATCTTCATTGCCTCTGCCAACCTCACTTAATATTTCTTTACTCTTTACAGGCATATCTTTAACTGTGACTTTCTATATATTCACTTTTCTTCGTCTCCCATGTCTCATGTCGTTTCCCAGTAACACATACTCACCACTATAAAGTCTTAACAATCATATCTCTCTTCAACACCCAAAAAGCCTTAGTACTTTTATACCGATAAACTCTTTTCCACTAAGGACTATCTCTGAGATGAAACAAATGCTCAAATCTTCTATTCTCCTCTCTATTTACTGGCGCTCTTCATTCTCACTACTTTTAACACAAAACCCTCTTGTAGAGTCGGGAAATCGTCGCTCTGTAAGAGCATTTTTATATTCTCTATAGTTCTTATGTTGCGGTTGCATTCCCATAATAAGGTAGCTCTTGTTCTAAATCTACCAAAACATTACATTGTAGTCTTAATTATATATATTTCTAGAGTTTTTCCGTCCCCCCCCCCATGCTATTTAAACGAGTATACGTTCATTAATTCTCTTCTTCCTCTCTTTTTTCTTCTCATTTATAAAAACGTACATCTCTCTCTCACACACACTATCATATGTATCTTAAATACTATATAAACAATATTTTTTATTCTCTTTTGTCATAGTTTTAAAAGTTTCATCTGCTAGCGCTTCTCTATAATCTCTAATTATATTCTTATCTCTTGTGATATAGGAATATATCACAAGATTAGGTTCATAATTGTGGTTATACTGTCCAACATCCTTGATTCTCATGGCCAGTCTTTCGACTCTTCTATTGTATAAAATATCTGTAAATTCTTTTGCATTGGATTTGATGAAATTGGCTAAGATGCAGTTGGCTATACCTCAAATCGTAACAAAAAAACTCCCGGCGCACCTAGGTGTGAGATGATGCTTCATCTAGGATCTTTGGTGTCACCAAAAAATATTATATTTACAATCTCCCTAAAAACGCTGCTTTCTTGTTTATTATATATCTATATAAATTCTTATTATTTCTTATTTATCTTTTAAACACATTAACTCTAATATAATATATATAAAATAATTAAATATTATAAAATTTATGTAAAATATACCTACTCACCATTTTACAGTTTAAGTATATATCAACATTATTTTTGAAGTTCTAATAAATCTAATTTGAACTGGATTTAAACTTTTGAAAACTCTAATAACTTATTATATTTAAATTTTAAACCACATAAATTTTTTTTGAACTACACTTTTACTTCTCACTAGAATCCGACTATAACTTTCAACCACTTACTTAGATATATATGATAGGCCTCATATTATAGTAATACTTTTTTTTAGTCACTACATAATATATCTTCTGGATAGTAAATACTTATGAGTGATTGAGAAGTTAAATGAAAAGACACTCTCCTACTGAGTATTATATATTATATTATTTATATAATATAATAAAAGTATGGTTTATTTTATTATTTAATTAAAAAAAACTATTATTTATATACTAAGTATTCATTATTATATATATATTGAACTCATTTAATATATATATTCTATCTATCTCTCTATGTTCTAATTGGGTAAATAGAGAAATTCTGCAGTTAAGAATGTATATGTTTATCATCAAAACTGATGTTTGTGCACTCCTCGCGTCAATATTAGGTTCTTGGTCTCTTAATCTATTGGCTTATAAGTCTGGGGGTCTTACGGTTAGGTTAGGTTAGGTCTTCAAGTGCTCAGGTCTTAGGTTAGTCATTATGGTTAAGATTACCGCAAGAAATCTAAATGCTATTCTAACCATCTTCTCCAAAATTAATTAATACGTAACGATTATCATTAATTACTCTGATTTTCGCTCCTGGAGTCAACCACTTATAAATCTCTGTCCACTTTCATATATAGAAATTTTCGTAGTGACGTGTCCTTTCTGTATAATATCTCTATGAGCTTCTATATTCGCTATTAAATTATAAATGTAATCAATCTCTCTATCTCTCTGTCTATCTATATGAGCTTAGCTTCGTCTATTATACACTAACACAGAGTTAAAAAGTAGAAAAATAATTAAATATAGGAAAAAAATATATAATATAAAATCAGTGGCAACTCCAGTCTTTACGGAGTATTCGAATTTAATACTCATATATATAATAATTTATATTGGCTAATCTTAGCATGTAGGTAAAAGTTATTCAAATAACCTGGCAATCCTGATTGGCGATCAGTAGCTAGTCTGTTGCGGTGCTTAGTGAGTGTTGCCTCGTATTGCTGTAAATAGTTTTTTTCTGCATCATGTCAAATTGTAAGAGAAGAAAATTAAATGAAGAAGAAAACAAAACATTTAATGAAGAGTGGCAGTTAGATTATTTTCTTTATTTCTGTGAAAGATAAAATGAGGTGTTTGTTGTGCAATATAGCTTTAAATGCTTTGAAAAAAGCCAATGCAAATAAACACTATTTGACTCATAACTAACATAAATATTTCAAGTGAGAAGGTGAATCTCGACAAGCAGCACTTCAAAAATTGAAAAATTAAAAGCATCATCAACAGGCATATCTTAGTTCTTTTGTAAAGAAAAATAAAACAGCAGTTGAAGTGACTTACAAAATAGCACATATACTTGTAAAAAGAGGCAAACCATTTAGTGACGTAGAAATAATTAAAGAATGCATGTTGAAGCTGTTAGTGTATTAGATCCAGAAAAAATTGATAAATACAAACAATTACATCTTTCAAGAGGAATGATAACAGATCGACAGCACGAATTAGCTCAAAATGTAACAGAGCAACTTCTTACAATTATATAAAAGGAAGATGTGTATTTTTCAATTGACAAAACTGACACGTCGCAAATTTTATATTTTATTAGTGCTGTAACTAAAGATTTTCAATGTTACGAAGAACTTTTTGCACTTGGTACACTAACTGGAAGAACTCGCGGTGTTGGTATTTTCGAAAACTTCAGAGACGTATGTCATCGATTACAATTAAATATCAGTAATTTAGTCAGTGTCTGTACCGATGGCGCACCTTTCATGAGAAGTAAAAAAGAAGGATTCGTTGCTTTATTAAAGAAGGAAAACTTAAACTTGAAAAAATTGATATCATTTCACTTCATTTTGCATTAGCAAAATCTTTGCGCAAAATCCACCATTTTACAAGACACTCTGGATAGAACTATTGCGATTGTCAACTATATTCGCGTAAATGCAATGCGTCATCGTGAATTTCGGCATACACCAACTTTAAGAGACTGAGATTGAGGAAACGTACATGTGTTCTAGATTGCGAGGTTACCGTCTACTTGGACAGTACCTTATTTACCGCAAAGTTTGCTGGACTATCAGGAGACTTTTTAAAATATTTATTTCAATATTAGAGAGAGAGAGATATGAAGTGTTTGTGTTGTCTTGTACTTTTATCAAGAATAAGGAAAACTATGCGATCTATCAGATAAAGCATTTTCCAGAAACATTGCCTTTTCATGACAAAACAAAACGATTTAAATATTTGTTTCCCCCAAGGTAAAACGAAGCATATATATGAAAGTTGAGCAAAAGATCGAAGCGTTTCGAGAAAAAAAATTAATTTATTTTTCAAAACATTTGAGCTCCGTTACTTTATTCTGTTCGGATATATCTGCAGAACACTTTCCGGAACTAGCAAAAATGTTAAATGTAGGATACAGAAATGTGAAAAATAATAGATTTCGTTGAATATGGTAGTGATATTGAATATATAGATTACAATTTATAATTAAAGAAATAATACTTGAAAGATTTCTAAGAATTTTGAACGAACACGCTACCTGTGTGATAATACTTGCATTATTTTTACTACTAACATTTAGTAGTAATAATTCCGAAGGCCTCACTACAAACTACTATAATGGAATACAATTATGAGTTGGGAAGATAGTATTTCTCAATCTCTTATGACTCTAATAAAAAGATCCACAGAAATTTGGAAAATTGAGCATCTGATATTCCATAGCCTACGACGGAAGTATGCGAGAAGCCATTTAATTTCCTTGACTTTGGAAGTTTCTTACTTGCTAGTGGTAAGTTCAACGTTTTTCCTCATTCAACAAAAAATTATAAACTAATTATAAAACTTGGATTAGTGGATTCAACTCGAGTATACTTTATTAAAACCCTAGAATTGGTGAAATATTGTAAAATCAAACAGATCTGTTCTAGATATTGAAATATCAAATAGATCTGTTTTAAAACAGGGGACACATATGTAAGTAAGCCATATACCCACGAAACAAAAAATACTAGATATAGTAAAATAAAACATATGGCAAAGTTAAGTCCAACAATTATCCACAACCACAATCAACCTCTGAGAGCCTGTTTATTGTTAACTGGATAACCAAGGGTACTGACTGTGAACTGAGTATTTTATAATATACAGATATATGACTATGACAAAGTTAAACCCAAAGTTATCCACAACCACAATCAACCTCTGAAGATCTTGTTTATAGTTAACTGGATAACCAAGGATACCGACTGTGTACTGAGTAATTTATAATATACAGAGATACGACTATGGCAAAGTTAAACCCAACAGTTACCCACAACCACAATCAACCTCTGAAGAGCTTGTTTATAGTTAACTGGATAACCAAAGATACTGTCTGTGAACTAAGTTATATTAAACAAAGACTATAATTTAATGATTTGGAGCAGTGGAGATTTTAAAAAATTTGGAGAATAAGAATATCTTAGAGTTTATAGTAATTTATTTTCAAAATATGCTCATGGATCGTGAAATATGTGTAATTTTTACATTAAATTAAATTTACTATTAATTTTTAAGTGATATTATATATATATTATAGATAGTATTATATTATATAATCTTATTACTATATATATATGATTAAATTTACGGAATGTTATTAATATTATCGGATACAGTCCAATAATCGGGGATATAGTCAGGGAATATAATTAGGGTATCCGGGATATTATCTGATATAACGAAGGGGCTCAGTATCACGAAAAAATTGAATATGGTAATACCATATAATATAATATATAATATATATATATGAATATTTAATATATATATTGATATAAATTATATATTATATTATGATATCACTATAACTATGAGGCTTGTCATGGGTAGAAGATGATTAGCTCAATTAATATAATGAATGTAGGGCCTATCACTACCAGTTTTATATTGGTGGAAACAAAGTTGGGGTCTACGGTATTATTATATATTATAGTACCTTAATGAATATATATTAATATAATTATATTAATCTTTATATATATAAATTATGATAATAATATAATGATATATATAATATATATATATATATATATGGGGTAAATATTGGGTCGCGAGGTTACTAAGTATTAATATTTAGGATATGAGGATAATATTAATAATGTAAAACATGAATATTAAATATAAATTATTATAAATAATTTATAATATATTATTAATATTATATAATTTCATTCTACTACACAACATAAGATTTGTTAAAGTTACTCATATATATAAATTTATTAACTCATCGGGAATTGGGAGAATAATCCCAGCGGTAAGGAGAAAACCTATAACGAAAAGAAGACGGTAAAACTAACGATCTTCTACAAGCCTAGCTTTGAGCGTGAGTCTCTGGCCTCGTTAACACGGAAATTGACGCGTGAACGTCACAAGGAGTGATATTGTTAATGAATTTAAATTTTGCTATTCTTATATTTATGGTTTGCTAAACAATTAAACATGAGAAGAGATACCCATGAATATACATAAAGCTAATATTTCTACAAATATTTATTTTGAATAAATATAAAACATATCATTTTCTGTTATGACAAGAATCATTTTTTATATAAATAAAAAGATTGTCCTTCACTTATACTTTATTGGGTAACGTAAAATCTAAATATTATTAAGTTTTATAACTACACCAAAGAGAATATAATTGTTTCCGTAAATGATTTAAGAAAAAACGTTAAAAATTTAAAATATTTTTTTAAAGCAATATTTAGTAACAAATCATTTTATAGAAAACATAAAATATAAATTGCTAATTTTGCTATAAAAAAAAATAATAATAAAAAAAAATAAATCAAAATACTCATTTTCGCTATGAAAAAAAATTAATTTTTAGTTATTTCACTGAACATTGAATACGGGAATCGTTTCTAATCTTATGAAATGATTAAAAATCGAGAGAACCGATGGAGCTCACAGAGAAATTTTCTTATTTTCCATTATATTATTAGGACAATTTACGTAAACGATTTCAATCCGAAAACATCAACCTACTCACTCACTTAGTGAAGCTCACACAGTTTAATAACAGTATATTTTTATTAATTAATTAATTGGACAATGAAGAATAAGTTACATTCATTATCTCTAAAACAGTTGTAATGATTAAAGAAATTTTATAAAATAATAATATACTAATAATATTATGTAATAGCTTCAGATAGCTTCCTAATTTTTTTAGTACTTTTAAAATATTAATATTTTTTTTATTTTGTTCTTAATATAATAATAAAATATTATGCTTACTATATTTATTTACATATTATTATTATTTTATAATAATTATTTATTTGTTTTTATTATATGCATATTAAATCTATAGTATTATAATTATTCATTTGCTCTCAGTGGGTAACACGAGTCATGTTTCGATTTGGAAATTGTCGTTAAATCTGGCGAAAAAATCACCAAAGGATTTTATAGAGACCTTCGTAAACTTATAAAGACTCGAATATTAATATATATAGTATATAATATATTATAATATTATATATATATATAATAGTATATTATAATAATAATATATATATCATATATATTATAATATAGTTATAATATATTTAATTAATATATATTATACTATAATATATATAGTTAATGTATATATATAATATATATTAATATAACATTTGACTGCAGTATATTATGATTTATATTGTGTATGGTATTAGAGTATATTATAATTAATATAATATATTCTATATATATAATTATTTTAACTAATTTAATTACTTAGTAGTAGTTATATTATATATAATATTATAGAGAGAGAGATAATATAAGATGAAGAGAAGAGGAGAGAGATAGAGTAGGATGAATTAGAGAAGAAAGAGAGTGAAGGAGAAAAAATCAAGAGTAATTGTTCATCATCTTGATCCTTAAATTTGCAGGTGTCATTATTACTACATATATTATATTTAGATTATAATTAATATAAGTATTGATTAATATATTGATTATATAGCAGTTGATTAATAACTAGATTATATTCCGTTACAGTTTAATAGTCTGCAAAGGTTATTTTCCATGAGGGTATATCTTACGATTCCACATTATCGAAAAGAACTTACACGTTCTGAGACCCTAAACATATATAATACCTATATATATCAATTTGGAATCGAATACTTTCACTTCTTTCTCGATCTCCAAAGAAGAAACTTAATACTCCCTTAGTGAGTATACCATATAGCGAGGTTATTAGTACCACGTTGATGATTATCAATAGGGGTACTATATTTATCTTATATTTCGAAAGATATAGATACCGCTCGTATCAATTATTACTCTTATTTATTTTGAGCGTATCGAATTTATATTCATTACATAATAATTAATTAATATGATTTTTATATATTAATTAAAAATATATATACTTACTATATAATTAATATTTCGGTAATTTTTATAAGAAATTTTTATATATGAGTAAACATGATATGAATTATAGTAAGTTATATGTATTATTATATTTTATTTTACTTTATTAAATAAATATAAATAAAAATTTAAGATATAATATTAATTAATTAGGTAATTGAATTATTAATATACGATTAAGTTATTAGTAATAACTTTTATATTACTAACCATATTGAAATACCCATTAATATGTTATTCTAACATGGTAACCTGTCACAATGAGGAGAAAAAATGAGAAAGCCCCTATATAACATTGAAATAATAAGACTTGTCGCTAGAGTATAAATTTTTATATCATCTTCCTATTATCTAATGTTAGTATATATTATTGTCACAATTATATTTTTATTATTATTTATTATTATTATTATTATTTATTACATTATTATTCATTTTTCATTATTAATTATCTATTATTATTAGTTTTATTCATTAGATATCAGGAAATATTATCTTGATGGTCAGTTATCTAATCTTATATTATGAAAAATTTGAAGCGATTATTGTAAGTATTTAGTAGACTTGCTCACTCAGATTCGCATATTGAATACCCCAATAATGAACATCCACGAACCTATCTGATGGGAGTAGCGAGAGTTGGATGGTTAGTTCAATAAGGCCAATATCTAATAGCTCACGAAGAAAAAGACAGTACGACTGTTATTATTTCTTTCCGGAGGACTATGTTATACATATAATAGAATAGCAGTTGTAATTCTAAAACATATAAATATGTACTAGTACCTTTTCATAAAACATATATACTAAATACATAGTGATTATAGTATTGTTTAAGCTTGAGGAGTAAGTGATCAAGTTTATCTCACAAAAACAATATATATAATAGATAATGGTTATATTTGTATATTATTGAGAAATATAGTTTTTTCACACAAAAAAAAAAAAAAAAAAAAATACTACAAAATATATGATATAATATTTAAGTAGCAAGAAAATAAACAAAAAAACTAATCTTCAATTTTATTTAATTTACCTCTATCAAATGTTATATGAGTGTATAACTGCTCCTATTGCACTTATTGCTTAAAATAATCTAGAGTTTGTTCTTATTCATTATATAACATATAATTTTTATGGAGACACTTATTCAATTATACATCAATTTTAATTGAACTAATTTTCATAGTTATAAGATTCAAAATACCTTACCGATTTTGATCATATAAATTTATTATTAATTATCGTAGCAGAATTATTAAAAGTTTGATAAGTAACATAGATAGCGAGAAAAACCAAGAATAGAGTAGCAAATAAAGCAGAATACAGAGGAGCTGATTTTAGAGCAAGGAAAGAAGAAAATATTGTCCCGTTGATCATTTAGGGGATTATTTTTATTGTACAAAATTTGACCACATAAGTTGACGAATGTCATACGTATCAAGTAGCATTGTAGAGTAAAAGATAGAAAGCGATATATTAATGTCTTAGTTGTCGGGGAATAAGAGATATGCGAATCCCCCAAAAATACATACACCGAGGAGGTTCACCAGATAATGTTATTATTGAAAATTTTTTTAGCGAAATAAATAATAATAATCATATAAATGTATATATTTATCTTATGTATAAAAAAACAAACATAAAAATTTCATTACATTCATTCTTAACAAATATTTTATCAGTGATCTATTATATTATTATACTATGCGGTTTCATGGATCTGAGTATAGGATATATCGAGCTATGACTTATAGCTATTAGAGCGCTGCTAGAGTCGAACAACTTCTATACCGGTCGTAGCTCAATTTATACTTATATCTTTTAGCTATATGACGCGACTTTACAATGATCTATTAGGCGAGTCATTTCTGGCTCAATTAAATAATGAGGTTAATATATAAATCTATATATATTATTGGGTCATGTGGTGTGGGTCGTAAAAAAATATTGTCTAATAAAGTTAATTTGAGTGATTATTTATCAATTATTTCATAGCCATCTCTGAATGAGTGTTACGTATATATGCCTTAATTGGGTCGTGCATTGAAATATGTATAATATCTCTAGATAGCTATATAATAGTAAGCCACTATTATATCACAATAGCTTTATTTATGTAGCTCTTTAATTTAAATTATCTATATTCACGTACTAATATTTTAGACATAGCTAGGAAGCTAAGTTCATACTATCTATTTAGTAGTCTTATTCCAAAAGCTACGAGTAATTAAGTATAATTAATATATAATAAATTGGTGAAAGTTATAATGTATTATGATAGAATTATAAATTAATTCTATCTCATTGACTAGTAAATTAATCATGATTGTTATATGCTATAGATATCAATTATAGAAGTATGGGTAGTTTGAAAGTATAGTCAAAATTAATCCTTCAGTTATATCTCACAACATGGTACGCTGCTTTCTTTCCTTGATCTATTATATATATAACTATGATAAATTATTATATTATTCATATATTTTAAAGGTTTATATAGTTATATAGTATATACTATATAATATATATAATATGCTTAAAGTGAGATAATACATCTTCCAACTGTAAACTACTACAGTAAGGAGATCATATATAGAAGAATAACAAAATTAATTTCTAGTATTTTTACTCAACAATGAAGATGTGAAGACAATCACTATAAAGTAACTATGATAACTCTTCTGTAACTAGATCACTAAGTTTAGATGATAATTGATATAATAAAGGACGAAACTGGTGTTAGGATACTCAAAACGATAATCATCCACAGTTTCTGATTTTTATTAAGTAGTACATTTTGGGTCGAGCTTTCACTCGCGACATATCGCGTGTACTAATGATATAGAGAGACGCAGATTCCGAATTCATTATCGAACTTATTTAAATATAGGTCTTTACAGATACGAATAGGTTACTTTGATCGCAAAAAATAAAGCTGCCTCGATGCTAAACTTCTCTTTTCGGCATGTTGTATTGTCTCTCTGCAAGTTATAAACTATCTTCTTTTACTCATTTTTTTTTACTTCACTAAGTTTAAATGTTTAATACTTGAACCTTAGAGCGTATAAATTAGATACAAGAGCCATTGTATGCAAGAACCATCAATGTTTAATGTTCCCTTTCAATCTAACAATAGACTGCTCCTTTCTCCAAGGAGTTACGGAAAATAAGTACTCTCCATCTTCTAGTTACCAGTTTTTCACTGATTCTAATAAATTTACTGCTCTTTCTGCATCAATGGCAGGTGAACAGCTGAGCATATCTTAGCCTTCTGTGTATGACTATGTTGGTGCCCCTTGCCGACGGCACATAAAATGCTGCACTCAGAGTGATACTTCGATGCGGTAGATAAAAGAATTGATGTATCAATTCACTCAAAAGCTAATCCCTCCATCTCTCTATACGTGACTATACATCTTCCGGGCGAGATGCAGTCACTAAATTTTGTCACATATAACAGATGTCTCTAATTCTACGTAATATAATTTATTTTATTAGATATTATTTTCGTATGTATGTTCTCCATGATATATAAATAACATGCATCACTTACTACAATGCAGCACATAATATAGTTAGAAGTAATGATTCTATATACTATGTACTATTATATGTAATACTGTGTTGAAACAAATTACAATTACTATTAATTACATAGGCAAGATTTCTCGTTTTATTTTTGTATAAGGTATTTTTCGATTCTCTAAATATATTAGGAGAACAGATAATTTTTACAGCTCTAATAGTCTATATAATTACTTGGGGTGGTTCCAGCCCTCGTATTCTAATATCAAAAACTTCGAGGAGAAAGTGAGATGAGGTCTGTATCCTCTTCGAGAGATCGAATCTTCCACTCTCGCAACACAGAGGAACATTCCTATGAATCTCCCACAGATACTACCTTTTTAGCGATCGACCTAACATTACTTCTTCAGAGTCTACGCGTGCGAAGCTCAACACTTCACAAAGCTCCACAAGCTCACGACTTTCTACACAACCTTCTAAGCCCAAAGCTTGAGAGAGACACTCAGGCAGTACTGTCAAGACTTCTAACTCAAGAATAAGACTCAGCTCAAGTTTTATACGTAACAGCTCTAACTACACAATTATAATATTCAATCTACTTATTCTAAACATCATCTCCTCCCCTATAATGAGTAAATACTGAGCATGACGACATCTTCCTACACAGTTTCCTTCATATTCACATTTTTGTTCGAACTACTCATATATTACTTATAATGAACTTTAATTCAAGATTATACAGGTCGTTATGGTGCGGATCTGATTGTATCTAACTTATCTACGGTGATCAAGCCGAAGAATCTGAGACTGTGAAACGAGAGGATTATTATATCGAGCCACACATATATTTCTCTACTTAGTTTCTGAGATTCTGCACGTAAAGTGCTCTTCAAGCCGTCGCACGCAAGAAGATTGGGGATATTAGTCTAGGTGTTAGGGAAAGCACTTTATATTATAATATAATATTCCTGATAAGTAATAAGTTAGTTAAACCATGGAAATATTAATACAAACTTTACTATATTACCAAGTAATTATACATATATAATAATATACGATAATTTTACCCAATTTATTCTCATTATTATATTTGAGTTATTTCATATTATCCATAAAGCTCTAAGGAATAGAGAGAATATATATATATTGATGACCTTCAGTAGAAATAACAATAAGTTATTCATTTCTGATGATATTAGTACGTTAGACTAATATATAGTTAAAAAGGTATATATCATATACTATATAATGACTATATAGACGTAATGATTTTCTAGAGATAGAGTGATTACGAAAATTAATAGTGAGGAGTTTAGTAAACTCTCTATAATAGTAAATGAACGTATTAAATAGCAAGCCTATTATTAAATATAGATAATATTAGTCATTAGTATACGCTTTTAAATACGCTAACAGCACCTCTATATCGAGGTCGATGACAAGAATCGAGACTTGCCGCACATGAGTCCTTGTTGCTGTAGGATTATGAGGTGAAATAAGATTCCGTCCATGGATTACTTTACTTCTTTTAAGGGGATCAACAATTTTTTTTTTTTTTTTTTTTTTTTTTTTTTTTTTTTTTAAATTAGAACATTGAATTATAAGATATTAATACATCTTCTTAAATAGAACTGAAACATAATCAGAATAAGACCCTAGTTCAGACATAAGCTTGTAATCCCGATACCGTCCCTGGAGGTCAAGTATAAAAATAGATTCTGAAGAGGGATTGGATGGGGTCCTGACCCAGCGACAAAAATAATTAATACAGGTTTTAGTTTCAATTTCCGACAGAAAGGTAAAATGTCTGTCCACTCTCTAGAGCAAGGCTTTGTCCACCCATACTGAAAAGTCAAGACTATACCATGTCCATGACTCAGGATTTCAAAGTGGATATCTATAAATTGATACAATGTCATGTGCTAGTTGAGTCTATTTCATTCGAGATTTTTCATGTATGATCATTCGGATAAATCAATGTAGAAAACAAAAAAAACACACATATGGCAAATGAATAGTACTCCATAGTGGCAAATTAAATGACAGAGGAAATGAGTTAATAGGACCAGCACATATTTAGCATGTAATTAATAAATTATAAGTGAGTAAATATTTTTTAAATTTTTTATTATAATATTTAGTATATTTTATATAATAAAGAGATATATATATTTTATATAGTATATAAAGAATCAAAAATATCATTATAATTATTCTCATCATTAACAATACAAATTATCATAATTATTTACTATTATTTATATCAGTATTGATTATATATATATATATATATATATATTATATAAATTAATTAACAACATGAAAAGCAAGAAAATTATCACATATAATATATATATTATATATATATAATATATAATTAATATAAGAGAGAGAGAAGCAGACTATACTAATATACTATAGCAAGAATTGGATGTAAGAATCATATCTGGATTTACTATAAATTCACTAATGATATATACGGGACTGGTAGATTAGACAGGATGTAAATTGTTGATAATCACTATGCCAGAATGGCTATTATCGCCTTCGAATTGTCAATATATCACATTATCATCTACTAGTAAGCTACTTTTATCAATATGTCACACTAATATACTATTTGATGACTGAGAAGTATAACGACGGATTGGTATATTCGTAGACTGAGTTTACAATATTAATATATGTAAGTATTTTAGGATGTTACTATAGAGTCAATATAGTTAAAATAATTTTCCAATTATATAGTTTAATCATTCACACATAGGTTTAATCACTACTATATATTACTACTATGAGGAATTTTATTATATTATACTAGGCTACGCAATAACACTTCCGCCATCTTCACCTATTATTGTTAGTACTTTATCTCTCTCATCAAGGATATTTAGCGAGTCAACACAGGTACGCTGACATCTATGAGTGCATCTAAAGTTAGCCACATACGACTCCAAGCTAAAATATATAAAACCGTCTCGCTCGACACAACCTGACCGAAATATATAGATATATTCTCATTCTATACTTCGTGATCTAGAAAGTGAAATCACCTCACTGAAATTAGTAGATAGGCGGGGTTGCACGAGAGCAGTATAATAATTCTATAGCCCGTTAACGCTAGCGTTTTAGTGGAGAACTAGTGAGAAACTATCAGAGAGAGCAGATCTCCGATGATGAAGACAATATAAGATTTGAACATGTAATACTTAGAATAATCTCTCTAGCGAGACACGATCATCAAAAATTTAAGGATAAAGCGCGAGAGCAGTATAGAGAGCGAGACGAACTATGCCTTATCTATAAAAAAGATATTATATTAACGCGAGGATTAGGGTACAAAGGCAAAATAAAGATTCCATTCCTATACGCCATTATATTAACAACACGCTGACAGCACTCTCGGTGAGACAAGCGACATCGGTACTTGAGTCTCCATATGTTGCTGTTTTGGTGAGCCTTCTTTTTATAGTGGAAAACTATTTTTTTTATTTTTTTGTATTTATTTTAGTTATAATATAATTATATTTATTATATTAATTTATATCATATGAAAAAGTGTTGCTTGCCGCTATATACTTCATAATAAGTTAAAATATGTCTAAACAAATTTGTGCGCGAAGCCGGTTGCCTGGACTGTATACATACTCCGCCGTACAGCAATTCTAGAGGATGAACTACTTGAGGTATTGAGATTTGTGCTGTCTCTCCGCTGTCGTGAGGACAGGCTCCGGAGAGAATTCGTCTCAACTCCAACAGGAGAGCATTTCCACATATAAGCTCTATATCACATGACTAGACATTGTCAAAGTGGCTTGTATTTAAATATTTGAAAAAATCGGACAGATTGAGACCCTATCTCTATCTCATTCGGAAGATTTTTGTTTAGCTAAGAATTATAAATATAAAATTATGACAAAAATATTTCAAATACGTATAATTTGTCAACTATAGTATATAGAACACCGATTTATACTACTGGTTTAATAAGCTCGACTGGTTAAGATAAAATCTTTACTGTTACTGAACGCATTTTTTAAATTCTTACTAGAACGTTAATATATAAATAAAAACATACGTTTTTAATAATATAAAGTTATATTACTAGTCATATGAAAAGGGAAACAAAGTATAGATATTATAACCGAGTAACAGTTTATTCGATGATATATATGGCGAGTTTTAAGTGATCGAATACATAAAAATTATTTTATTACTATCCCAAATATCGAATTATAGTAAGTAAGGCAGGATGATATCTATATAAATTATGATATTATTATTTTATTATATAAAATTTTACACTATATAGGATATGTAAAAAGTAAGTAAAAATATATAGAGGGTAAATATAAAGCAATGTATTAAAATATTATATTAAATTAATTATTTATTTATGCTGTCCCTTTACGATTTACAACAGATACTATCATTTATTAAGACAATAAATATTATTATTAAATAACATTATAACAGTATATCGAATAATTAAATAAAATAAAAATTTAAATATATAATTGCATATATAAAACCTAATCACTATGATAGAAAGTTTGGCACGCGTAATTTACAGGTTATTTGGTAAACAGATTTTACTAAAAGTATATTATTATATCAAAAGCAGTAGATATGATATTACTTTAATAAAAATATTTTTTCCGTTAAATTTCTAAACATATTAAATATATAATACACTTATAATAATAAATATGTCTTCATAACGAACATACTTTATATCAGTTATACTTTTACAAGGTCAGTACGATAAGAAAATATTATTAATCATATCTCATTGTTTATTTCTATATTACTTCATATATTATTAAACTTTGTGTTATAGTGTTTACATATTTGATTAAGTGTCTGAGTTTTAATACTTATGTTATATATACATTTAAATAACGAATTTAAATTATAAATTCTTGATATTAATGTCAGAATAAATATTATTATAACTTATATAAATTTTAATTTTAAATATATTATATAGGATTAATTAACTTATAAATCAGATTTCAAATATTCGTAGTTATATATTAATGTATTGTAAACGCAATATATTTAGTAGGTTTAATTATTAAATAAGTACTTATTAAATAAAAAAGCTTATTATATATTTTAATATTTACTATTTTCACACATTTGATATTATATTTATTAATAATAATATATATATGAATATTATTATATTTCGACATAATAATAATATAGCATGATATATAATCTATTAAAGTAGGTATTTTATTCCGTATCTCTAGAGTAGTAGTGTATATAATTTTATATATAGTATAGTATTCCTTATATTACTTATTATAATATACTTATACTTTCCTAGAAGTGTAAGACGAGTAAACAGAGAAAGAAATTATGGACCCTTCGAGCATATAATAATTTATATACTTCGATTTCTAGTCTTCTTAATTACAACGATCCAAGCCAGCCATTAACGTACCTCCTCAATAGTATATTTGAGATTTAACTAGAATATTTCCCTATATTACTTCACCAATATACTGACAGACTTTTCAAAATATTGATCGAATTTAACATCGATTATCTAAAGTATATATTAATGAAGCATAAGTACTAATATCATTAAAGAAGAAATAGTAACTGTATGAATTTGTTTAGATAAAAGTAAAAGGAAATTAATAGCTAATAATAAATCTAATTACAGATAAGATAATTAGTAATTCTAAGTAGAAAATATGCAAGCTATATGTTAATGATGCCTATTAGCTATAATAAATTCCAAATAGCTATCAAGTATAGTAAAATATTAAGTCTTGGAGATATATACTTGATAAGTTTATAATGAATAATTCATCACTAGCTAATAAAATATTATTATTATGGTCATTGCTATGGTTATTGTTATTGAAATAAATAAACAAGACTTATATTACAATAGTAAATGGGGGAAAGTCACTTATAACTTATATTATAGGAACGCTTTGACAGTATGGCAATTCAACTCATAGATTTATAAAGGGATGGTCAGTAAGCATAAAAATGATAAAAATATACATAGTACGAAATAAATGAAGAGACAGGATATATTAACCAAAATTGGTACACAAGTAGATAATATTTATTTAGAGGAAGGTGAAAGGGAGTAATAATAATAAAATTGATAGTATTATATATGGAAAAATTTATACACAAGATAGTTATTTCGGCTAAACATAAATAAAAAGGTAAAATAAGTAAAAATATAAAGGATGTCCCCCTACACTAAAAAAATTAAACTACAAGATAAAATAATAAATGTGGATGAGTGAGAATAATATAGAAATATAATAAGGAAGAATTGACAAATACTAAAACAAGATAAATTAGTATATCAGTTGTATAAGAGAATATTGCACCAGCACAAATACAGATTGCGTAGGCTAGAAAATTCTACAGCGAAGATTAGAAGTACGAATTGAATTAGTAGATCAAATCTTATTTTTATTGATAGTCATTGAGTCTGAAGAATATAAAATTTAGCATAAATCTATTAAGTAATTATTAAAATGTAGTTATACAAAATAACACAAAAACTTTTATTAATTGTTATCATGACACATTTTAAATAATATGATTTAAAAAACCGCAATAATGAAAAATGAAAATGAATAAATACCTTCGGCGTTTGTGAATCCACTTATTATTATTATTATTATGTGGACAAGGTGAGGGTATTCTATCTAATAATTAAATTATTTATTATTAGTGCTAGTCAATTATTATATTACTAATTTATATTATTATTATTATATAAAATTATTAATATAATTATAAATTTATTTTTTATTGATTAATTATAATTATTTTATCATTATTATAAATTTTTAATTTATATATGTTGATTAAATATATTATTCATTTTATATCATACCACGCGTATTGAGAAAAAGCGTATATGCACACTCTAGGAAACAGACAGGTTGATAGATAAGAATAATAACGCAAATCGAAAAGAAAACATATCTTACAGCACTTTATATATAATCGCTATCATTTGCGACCCTTATGATCTATCCTTATATTCACTACGCTATGTATAGTTCACTGGTACCCTGTATTAAACGGATTCTCTAGTATATGTAGCATCTATATCGATCAAATGTGAGGTTTCATTCCCTTTGGCCCAGGAGGACACAACTCATACCCCGCTCCACAAGTAGAGATCGTACAAGGCTATCTATGAACACATGGTCCTATTTAGCATGCGTTCTACTCTTGCCTCTGCCTAAGCTCACATTGGTATCCTCTTCCTCCAGATCATTACGAGAGCAAAATGCATATCTACACTTTTCTTCGTAACTATCTCCTATCCGTTGATAATCCCATCACAGATTTTATTTATTAAAAAAAATTAAAACTACACCACTATAACATCAGCTTAAACCAAGCCGTCTCTCAATGTTCATATTCATTTACCACACGAACAAACCATCTATATCCGCAATGTGCGTATTGAACAAACAAGAACCATCTCAAACGAATATAAGAATAATAACCTTATTAATATATATACTTATTTAATTGATTAATTATTAATTATTATATTAATAGTTAAAATAATTAATAACGAGCATTTCAATATGAATTTCTTTGTTTGCTTTTTTCATTTGTTTAATTTATAATTTTATTTATTTATATTTTTATTATTTAATTATTTTATTTTTTATTATTATTAATTATTATATTATTATTTATTTATTGTTATTATTAATTAATATATTAATTATTATTATTAATTATTAAAATTATTATATATTATTAATATTATTATTTAGCTTACCGCTTGCACTTCTTTAGGAATATTATTGTATCTATTATCACAATATATATTATATGTATATTATTATATTATTATTATTATATTATTTCTTATGATAATATTATAGTGATATCTTGCAACACCAATAGATTATATGGGTGTTATAATTCTTTACCTGATCCATTTCAGAGATAGCTACATATTTTCCTTTTTAAACTTTTCAAGGTATTTTAATGAAGGTATTTACAGGGAAGTAATATATCATATATATATACCATATATTTAATAATAATAATAATATAACGATGATATTATAATAGTTATGAAGAAATAGTGGTATCATTTTATATAATATTATAAGTGCTTTAAATAACTAATATATAATAACTTACTATCTCAGGCAGGGAGCGATGTTATAGGTAAGAATGCCATTTACTAGGTAGGGTTTGCATCGTGGAGTTTCAACATACACAAATTACTATCATATTGATATACATATTATTACTCGTGATTATATTTTATGTATCAGAATATAAAATATAAAGTAATAATTTAAAAACTAGTATATAGTACATATGTAAAGAAAACTATCCACCAGAATACTACATATAGTAACGAGACTGAGAGCTTCAATAAATATTATAATATCCTATTTATATGAGCTTCTTATAATTAATAAGGGAAAGAACAAAGGAAACAACATTTTGGATATCATGCTTTGGTACAATTTTATAGGTAGCTGAATATTGGAATTATTTGAACCAGTTGAATATGTATTGAAAACACTATAATACCATATATATTATACTAAAACATATAGTAAGTCCTACTATAACCATTAGATATATAGTTTTTAAAGAACGCTGCAGGACAGTTTATTCATAGCAACTACGAAAAAGGTCAGCAATGTAAATACAGGTTGTTGACTTTTTTTATGTTCCTATTTTATACCCCAATCATTCATTAACTCCTTTGAATTTAATTTTCAAACTTAACTTGGCTGCAGACGTACAAAGTAAATTGACTAATTCTTATAATTGAAGCATTTAATTTTTTATATAAATTTTTTTTTTAATTTTTGGTTTTTGGAAAATATTGTGCAGTTTTTCAATATTGAGATTTATGAAGCTAATTAAACTTTATTATGAAAATTCTTTGTAAAAATTGAACTACCCCTTTTTTTAGCTAACCTTTTTCATCATTACCCCATTCAAGGTACATAGTAGAAACAATTTTATTGAATAAATTTTATGACTATTTGATTATAAAATATATATATAAAAATAAACTTACTATCTATAATATATAATATATATATAGTACATATATAATACTAAAGAAAGAAGCAATATACTTATGTGAATATAACAAAAATAAATTATTATTATATAGAGATTATATATAAAATGTTATATATATCACATAACATGAATAACGTATTACTTTATATAATTTTTATTATTATGAATATATGACATTTTTATATTTTTCTCTAATCCGTGACCTACTTATGTATCTTAATTTTAAAATATTTATGTTATTATAGTATAACCAATAATACTCAATAACGTATCAAGTATTAAGCCGTAACATACGCTTAGTTATATAGTATACTAAATTGACTCCAATCCTTCTTATATTTATAGTTTTTTCCATATACTATCACTATCAGTATATGGGATTTTATATTATAATAAAAGTGAGAAAGAAAAAAATATATATATTACTAAAACATTACCATACAATCCTGTTGTGTACAAAAACTTTTATAAAAATAAAATTAAGTAAGACGTTCATAGAAATAATTATGCCTACGAGAATGGGCGTATCGTAAATTAGTATCTTACATTACTATACATAGTAGCCATATATATACTACGAAGAACATTATAATATATATATATCATATGTCATATATCATATATCTTCAATAAAACTGTATATATTTAATTAAAAATTAAATCGGAGAGTAGTACTACCTATTACAACTTTATATCAGGTAACATTTGCTTACAATATATCATTTATATCCTAATTTTGGATATTATTATAAACACATATATTCTATATATATTAATATTATATATATTATTATATATATATATATATCTAGAGGTGACTCCTATCAAGCTCGCACAGATGCTTACACGACATCAATAAATACACACTATTATGTCTAATAATAGAATAACGACGATCTTCTTCAATTTTCTTAAAGTTATGATAAAATTCTCTTATTTTTTTTGTGAAATTTTCTCAAAGGAGGGGGCATGAGAGTTGAGGGTCTATTGTTCTTTTTAACTTGTAATAGAAATGGTATAAGGATTGTGTAGCAAAGCTTCAACAGTCGGAAAGAGGTTGAAATCTCAATAAGAGAATGAAAGTTCGTAAGACAAAATGCTCCATACTCCGATTGTTTTTCTGAAGATCTTAATGAGTGGAACCTGCATATAAACAGTAAGCAGTCAACGAGGTTTGTTTGAATAAATTATGAAGATACCATTAAACACTGATAAACTTGTTGAAGTAGCCTTAATGAGAGAATCAAACTGATATTTTCTACAAATATCATGAGAAAAAGAAAAAAAAGAAAAAAAAATGTGAAAATGAGACTAAAATTTGAGCGTGTTTTATCAAAGATTTTATAGTTGTATGAAAGTTTACATAGGGTAGAAGGATGAGAAAACTAAATTTTTGTGGCATTGTAACCAAAGATTTTTTCCTATCAGAATTAGAAATAAAAGAATGTTCAGAGCTTAGCTGCTCCAAGGTCATAATAGCATCGGCTATTTGCTGCTTTTTCAAAATTTAAAAAAAAAAACTAAAAAGATCGAAAAAGAATGAAATCCTTTTGCGTAAGTGAGGTTATGTGGTGAAATGACAAATACTGCAGACGTTATATCTGTAAAAGTAATGTTTGTAAAGTAAAAAGGCTGTAGGGTACAGAGAAGAATCTTAAGGAAATATACTTTTGATAGGTCTAAGGGATGATGAACTTTGTTCGTCCCCAATAGTTGTTGAAGAGGGACAAGAAAATCATCAGATTTTGGGATACAAAAAGAAGGAGGATAATAAATACAGAAGAGAAAAATTTATAAATACATTTTCTGTCAAACTCTATCAATGGCCTTTTGTAAGTCCAGCGTTATAACAAAAGAAATACCGAAATTCTGAAGAATATTATCTGAAGAACTCGGTATGATCTCCCCAATGTAAGTGTATATTGAATATTGAAAGTATATATAGAATATCACACAATTCGAGCTTCCTTTCTAATAGATTAAAAATTGGGTTTGAGGATCGCTTATATATCTTTGATTGAGATTAAATTATAATCTAAAACGCTTTAAATCAAGTCATCGTCTTAGGAATATATAGATTTAAAATAGATTAACAATTTATGGAATGAACAAAAAGAATGAATCAATAATATTCTAATTAAAAGAATGAGAATGGTCCCCTCCATTTTCTATAAAAAGATCTGAAGGCGCGAGTTAGCAATGACCTCGCAGACTATCCGCACACAAAACCAAATGAGGAATGATGTTAGAGCCATAAGCCTTCGTAGCATTAAACTTACAGAGGGCGGAGATAATTCACATCGTTATATAGGAAATTACATTGTATGTCTAGAAAGAATTGAAGTTAGGGGTAAGAGGAAGAGGAAGAGTCTAAAAAATGTAATTGTAGGTAAAGGGTTCGAGAGAAGAGCTCAGCTTTCGAGGAAAGTACTGCAGCATTGGTAGCGTCAGAAAAAAGCAAGAAGAGAGATGAAGAAAGAAACCAAGTTATATTTAATTCGCAAAGTTCCAGAAAGAGCTTGAGACTGTGAAACATTTTCTATAGAGAAATATGTTTAATATCAAAGATAATAGATTTTGTACAATTGAGGATGAGAGAGGGAAAAGTACTTTGAGATTGTACATTTTGGTGACGATAATTCCAGGAAGCAGACTAGCTGCGACTAATGTCAAGAGAAAAACAGTTTAACTAACGTTTATATGTTTAAAATGGAAGGAAAGAAAATGAAATGTATGCCCATGACATACGACTCTTTGCTCACTCCGAGAGACACCGACCGCAGATTAAAAAAAAGAAAAAGAAAAAGAAAAAAAAAGCTTGTACCTCATGACCACTAACTACTCTATTCAAGGCGAGAATTTCTCTAGGACTTTGCTTTTAGAATTCGCATAAAGGATAGATCAAAGGATTTTCACTGTTTTAGTCACAGAACTAGCACCAACGGATGCAGTATTAATTCCTAAGGCAATCAAAAAAGCATGTCCTCAAGGACAACACGTCAGCAGCAACACACCGATCCTATAAAATCTTTTATTCCTCGAAGGAGAACAACTGCTGCTGCGGAAAACTTGGAGCGGTAGAACAGAGAACAGAGATAATTAGATTGCATGCAAGAGGTTAAAGGTGTTAAAGTTGTGATTTTAGGATTATAATTATGATTATGATTAGATATGAGCTGCAATTATTATTATTAGACATAATCACTAACCTATTGAGAACGAAAAGTGGCGGTCTAGATCAAGAACAATCAAGAATGTGACAAGGAATCAGCACACCATATATAATCTGCTATTTACTTAATTTATCCACCTCCTATACATTTGAAGATTTAATCACCTATAAACAATATATTAATATATTGAATTATATAATATCTATAATTATATATATATATAATATTAATAAATATATTAATATCTATATATATTATAATATATATTATAATATTATAATATATATATATATATCTATAATATTAATAGTATATATATATACTATAGTATATATATATATTAGTATAATTATTATATTATATAAGTTACTGGTTGAATTTTTGTGGGAGTGTAATACCTACAAACATTAGGTCAAATTGGCTGCAATTGCTTCCCTGTACGTGGGACAAAATAAAGTTTTTTGCATTACTATCAATGTCTTAAGGGAAGGCCTCAATATTTAGTTTTTATTTTACAAAGGTTTAATTGAACACAAATCTAGTATTTTATTATCTATTTTATAAGTTATGAATTTTACTGATGCTTTGTATCTTATAAAATTTAGTTTTTAAATAACTAAATTTTATGTATGCGAGCTATTTCTGTCTCATTTCAGATCCAGACTATTCGACGTATGAAGATATATATAGTCCTGTGGGTGCAGGTTTATTACTATTATATATACATTTAATATACATATTATCGTATCGTCATATGTGCTATAACTTGCTTGGATTGTGTCGTAAGTATCAAGTTACCCAAAAACTATATGGAAGATTTTCTGTACTAGACAAAAATTGGGTAAGCGAGATATGGTATTAACTAATCCTCAATACACACACATCAAGCCCAATAGCCAACATTCATTGACATACAGTAACTAGTCTATCCACAAACCAGATCACTCGTCCATGCTTCCGCATTGGAAAAGGCCGCCGTACTAGACGCGAACCCCGCCTTATCGGTTGCAACATTCGCACGTCGCGCTGAAGCGAGGGCTTGCCTATCGGGCCTGAATTTTCCTGCATCCTCCGCCTCACTTGTCGGATAAATCGCATACCACTTGGCCTGGAGGATGTTTAGAGCCTACAAGTTCCATTAAGTAGTCAACAAGTTAGTGGCCAACAGAAAAGTTAAAGGCATACTAAAATTCAAAGAGGCATTTCCAACAATCGAATTTGAAAGTGTATAGTGAAAGTGAAGAGACTACTAGTGAATGTCAATGATTTGATTGAACCATATTCAAGAACATAAACAATCTATCTCTAACATATCAATTGATGAAAATAAATCTTTTCTCGTTCTTCCGACAATAGCGCCTGCAAGTCGTGTTCGACTAATGGGTATAGTTGACGTAATTCAACGTGTCTTATAGTTGTCCGCAATAGAACAAATAAGAAAATCACCCATAGTAGTGGACATCGGCAATTTTTCTGGAGCTATATGAGATCCAATACACCACAAAGGTATCTAAGAGACGGAGAGTCTAGATGTTGGTAATAAGATTAATAATAAGGAAAGGTGAAATACAAGAGAAAGAATCAGATGCCTCAAACATGAAACTTTTAGCAGAAAGGAAAAGGAAACAGGTTTTGACAATTTGAAAGTAGATGAGACACAAAGATATTCGTACAACAATGTTAAGTTCAGTTTGAATTATCAGGACATGTGAGAAAGAGTGAGTTGTCACTAGAAAGAATCATATTTTCTTACGTATCAGAAGACAATGGAAGTGAATAATAGTCACTACTACTCAATAAGATAGAAACTACAGTATTCATTGAGTTGTGTAAAAGCATTAGAGAAGGGGAAAATATGTGAAGCTAATAGAGATAGCAAATTGTCTCATAGTTAATTAGCTGACCCTCAAGGACCTGATATTCAGGACTTACTGTCAAACAAAAAACAGGTTTGTATGAATCAAGTAAGTATTACAAACGCCAAAGAACAATACTGGAGAGACAACTCATATTATTATATTCTATATAAATATCACACAGTCATGAGAGAGCGATTTAGCCTGTCAACACAAAGGTATGGTTTACTGCCGATGGATTTCGAGATGGAAAAAGTAATGTAACACACTTATGTCGATATCTGGAGTATGAGTGCTGTAGTAAATATTAGAGATGAATGGAACATTACGTGCTAGTGGTACATTTCGACAGATGCATCGTTACATCTGATCAAGTTAGTTCGTGAACTCAGGAACGAACTCGAGATGCAGTTTAATGAAATTCTGGGTCATTATTGAAATCGAAACAAGAAACTACAGAGACTTTTAAGACAGTGTTTTAGCGATGGAACTTATTAAACCTGATGAATAGCGGTAAACAAGAATGGAATAATCACACCTGTTATGAGTTACAATCTGTAAAAGAACCCACTTCAATGGCTCTATAATGCATGTTATTGCCATTTTAAATGAACTAGCCATCTCAAGAAAGTTATTTTAGTGTTGTAATGGGTAAAGACAAACTGGCCCATCGTCTAATGAAGGATCCATAATCCCAACGCTGTCTCTCATTCAGTTAGATCTTCCGGCAGGCGCTGCCTAAATTTTTTTCTTGAGTGCGCTGCGCCTTCCACGAAAAGCATATGGAATTTATCAACCATAAGTGCGTCGTCCAGCCGTCTCGTAGCGCCTTTAGGATCGGTCTCCTGAACCTGTTGCGACCGAAGAGTCTACACTCTGACGACTCCCGAATGTTCGCCGGCCTGGAAGATATACTGGCTGAAATATGACCTTCAAAAATTATTTGCGCAACGCTTATTATAATACAAGCTATAAGTGCGGTACAGATAAACACTAATAACCAAGAGTCACAATGATCTTAATTTATAAGCGGTATTGAAGAGAAAACTACGCAACAGACACATTTATCTCAATTTGGATAAATTTAAGAAACATCAAGATCGCATAACTAAGCAACAGAGCTGCGATAAATTGTACCGTATATATTTCAATCACATATCACCGCCGATCTTGATGATCCCTCGAGTCGCCGTTACTGTACGCCTGATCTCGTCAGCGATGGTCCCTCATCTATTGTCCCTCTCTATCTACATGGTCCACAGTAGTCCGCTCCCAATGCTCCGTTCTCTAGTCAAGATGGGCACAGAGAGGCGGAGAGAGAGAGCGATATGAATGGTATCACAGCTATCAAAAAACTTTCTCACTGAGGATCAGAACATCATTTCCCCAGTGCTCCTAAACAACTCCCTATTTTTGTCATCAGCAGAAAACTTGTTGCTTAGCTGGTTTGGTTAGCAGAAAATTATCGGAAAAGAGAACCATTGATAAGAATTGTTGCCAAATATTATTATTTTTATTTTCTATTGATAGCAAACAAATTCGTAACATAGCAAGAAAGAAAAGCGCGGATCCCGCCCAATGTGGCAATTGTATCGCATGCTTTAGATTAAATAGTGACACTTAATCACGTTACAATCTCACGCCACTTCCTACATGGAACTAATAGACGGGGGAGTACTCCTATCACACCCCCACCCGTCTTCTTAGATGATATTATAGTGATGCTATTTTGGTATAGGTAATTAAATCAACATTATAACATATTTTACTCACTCTATTATCACCACTCACCCTATCTATATATACTCTAAACCAAGTATTCCGTGTTACATTATTCGGTCCGTTAATGATTGAGAAAAGAAAATTCTAAATAAGATGATTTCCTGTCTGTTTCTAAGTTAAGGTGTATAGTCATATTATCTAGGTGCTAAACTGTAGACGCTTACAATTAAAGCTTCTCGACATTAGTGCAAACTTATAAACGATTGTACACGTTAAATCAAACATTGCTCGATTGAAATGACTTTTAGCAGAATACATTAAGACATATAAATCTGATTTTTATGAGATTTTGTTAAACTATGCAGGGTATTGTTTGCACTGATAAAGAAATGTAAGGAATTATAAATAAGCTATATCTTATGTTATATACTGGCTATTATATTATATAGTATTTTACTTTGTTTTTTTAAAATTAAAAAGATTCAAGGTATAAGGTTAGGGGTAATATGAACATCACATAATCTTGAAAGAACTGAACTTTTAACACATTTCAGTTTGTTATCTGAAAAATGTACCGGATAATTTATAAATTGTAATGATCCAAAGATCTACACTACAACGTTTTTGGATGCCTATCTTGTCCACCCAGTTCTATAAATAGATGTCATAGACTTATGTTTTAAGGAGTTTAAAAATAAATGACTTTTGTTATCCTATTAGCATTGACGCGCTATAGGGCGCAGATGAATTGGCTGTTAGCAGCCTTTATACTTAGCTCGGCCATTTTTAAAAATTGATTGAGCCTTATTGTACGTACCTTATTGTAGACCCTTAACAATATTGAGAAATAGTTAGCGTACTCATATAGGACTGCATAGGCCTAATCACGGTGAGCGCACGAGCTATGATTAGCTCTACAAGCTTCTTGATATAATTAATTATATATATAATATATATATATATATATATATATATATAATAATAAATAATATATATATATTAATATAAATATATTATTATAATATCATAATAATATTATATATATATATATATATTATTATATATTAATCATTTAATTCATACTCCATATTATCTGATTATCTTTTATTTTTCCATATAATGAAAGCATACGGTGAATTAAGAAAATTACAAATAGCATACCAATTAAATTAATTAAAATCCACATATTATGTTAAAGAACACACACTCTCACAGCATTAAGTACTGCCTAGCAGTATTGAATCAAAGCTTGGAGCGGAGAGAGTATGAGAGAAGAGAGAGCAGAGAGAGAGAGATGAGAGATGGAGCAGAGAGAGAGAGAAGAGAGTAAGATGCATGATAAGAAGCGTAGAGATAGCAGATGGTAGCATATATTTTTAAGTAGGTGGAGGTCCATATATTATATTATATATATAATACAGTATGATAGTGACGGCCATTGAGAGGGCCATGGCAACCCCAAAATTTTTCTAGACACTAAAAATTTTTATATAGCGATATATTACAATTAATAATCCCGATATAATATATAATAGTGCAAGGAAGTTAACCGATAATTTAAGTTTCATTAATTTTCATAATGCCTGGCTTAAGTTATAATTTAGTTCACTAAATATTGAATACCAATCTTGATACAGTATATATAATAAAATTTAGTTAGAGAGATATAAAAAGTGCCTTAAAGGGTAATATAGGAAATATGTTTAATATATGAAACTGATTTAACTAAATATTCTGATACATAATAAATACTGTGTAAGCGCAATTTTAGTAATTCTGAACTGAGTATCTTGAAAAATTGTGAGCCTTGTTACCATAATAGAATTAACACAAAATTATCAATAAAAATAACATAAATACGCCACATTCTACTACTCCGTACCTATATACAACTAATGATATATTTTCTCGCACATACCTCACTATATTTCATTATATACTATTAATATATTTAGGATATAATTTGAATTTGATAATTATCAAATGTCATTAGGAGAGAGGTATTTAATTTATTTCTCTTAGTACAAATTTTGTACATACCTATATAGTAATCTATAGGGTAGTAGTTAGCCATATACTATATAATAGAAGATAAATAAGATGTATTGTGTAATCTGATTATTTAACAACTGAGATCACGAAAGTCCATAATAAACTTGAAAAGAACCTTATATTATTAATCAAGAATGAGATTAATAATTTGGATTTATGAGTATTTGTATACATGTCCGTGAGCATTCCAGCGAGACAAAAAAGAAGCCCCTCCACATCAAAACTCGCAATATATGTAACTAGTTATGTATTACTAGGTTTCAGACTATTCTCATACATATAACCTTAATATCATATATTTTCTCATATTCATGACTTATTCCTTTTCAAAATCTAATAAAGGACTAATCATCTACATTATTTAATTAATCCAAAATATCGTTGTTTAAATAATTAGGCGGCTAATAAATGTATCTTCAGTTCTTCTATTAAACTTTTATACTAAAAATCCCCGCCTTCGCAAATACCCAACGGTTGTTAGAGGAAAACAATCTGAATTACTTCGTTAGTATTTATAAAGCATAGACTCATACTAGATACACTATCTAACTACTAATTCATACAATATTTTCGGCGAGATATATCAGGAAACATAACTGGTAATAATAGTAGAATGGAATGTAAATCTCCAGAATCACATTAGCACTATCACATAAACAACATATTATGTACTAATTCAGTAAAAATAGCATAATGTTGTCCAAGTATCTAAAGTTTTATCAGAAAATGTAGTTGCGATCTTCGTAGTTGCAAACACATTCCTGAAGATGATTTTAGTCTGTAATCTCCATCAGACCTAACTCGAGACTTGCTCTCTATTTCTATGCCGATTACATCTTACTTCCTTTAAACGGCGACACAAATAATTATTAAGATATTATTAAACATATGACTTAAATTTATTCCAACGAATACGTTAAGTTATTATTGCTTTGACTTTTTTTTTACAGTTAAGTTGATATTTACACAACTAAGTTTATATAATTCATAAATGGTTATTTTCTTCATAAATTTAAAATATTAAATCTAATATTAGAAAAATTAAGTAACAAAATAATAAATAAATATAACAGTTGCATAAACAAGTGTATATAAATATATAATATATATATATATATATATATATATATATATTCTATATATTATATTATAATATATATATATATTATATATAATATATATATATAATTATAATATTATAGATATATATATATACAAGAATGAAAGGATTGGTTTTTGGAGGAAAAAAATAGACAAAGTGTTACTTTCTCATCCAAATTTAGAATTATATATAAAGTATTATATATATTTAATTAAATATATAATATATATATATATAATCTATATATATTAATATAATATATAATATATATATATATATATATATATAATATAGTACATGAATATATTATATATTAAAATATATATATATATATATAATATATATATATATATTATATATCTTCACGCCAAATTTAATATATATATATACAAAGAACAATTACGGGAAGGTAAAGAAAACTTTGCCTTCCTCCCGGGGTCCGAAAACCACCGGCCATGTGTGCGACTTGCCGAACGGCCCGGAGGCACAGTTTTCTTACCTTCCCGTAATGTTCTTTTGTTAGCGTAAAAAGAATTATTAAATTGCGGTGAGCAATGGTGTACAGTGTAAAATCTTACGAAAACGTGGAAAGGACGGGTGCAAACCTGGTGATATCGCCCTTGACGGAAGTCCGTTCGCTTAACAGCTGTTTCCTGAATCTAATAAGGGATGGCTCAGTGGTAGAAGCCGTCGAGTTAAATATCTGGTCTCAGTCGCAACTGGGTGTTCGACCCCGGCAGGAGGCAAGTTTTCTTTTACCTTTGTCCGTAAGTTGTTCTTCTTGTTAGCTGTTATATATCTATATTAATATATATATATTAAATATATATATATATCATATTATAATATTAATATATATTATATATATATATCATATATCATATATATATTATATATATCTTATATTTTGGGTTCTGTCATGGTCTTGGGCAGGAAAGCCCCTGCCAACTGCGGCGGAGGAGAAACGTTCTGGTAACTATTGGTAACTGAAAATCTGCGTCGGATTTACCAGTCTACTACTTCTTTGATTTCCAATGGGAGTGACTCTCTCGATTCTTCTCTCAGCATGGAAGAGGGCTGTCCCTTCATATTTTACCCCCTTCAAACTTAATGAGCAAAATCAAAACTTTGGTTAAATTGGTTTGCTCACTGTGTTATTTTAACATTTTCTCACTCATTGACTGCCCTAATGGGAATTCCGTCTTCTTTAAAAAGAACTCCACAACTAATTTCTTTTCCGGAGTAATCCAAAATCTTTTCCTTGGCAAAATATTTTTTTTAGCCTAATAGAAAGAAAATGCAATGATCTATTCTTGTTCCTTCTTCCTCATACCCCCCTTGTAAGCAATTTGCTTGCTCGTTTTCTTTCCCTCTCTCTTGCGGCTTGCAATGATATCAGTGAGCCATTGTTAAATTTCTGTCTGCTAAAGATGAATATTTACTCAAGACTTTGCTTTATTTTTTCCCCAGGAGTGACGATTCCGGAGCAATGCCGTCCTCTCTTTCCTCTCAATCTCAATATTGCTGCCTTCTGAAGAAGTTATTTTTTGGTCTCTCTTTGAGCTTAACACTTAACAAGGCGTAATGTCCTGACGGTATTCTTCCTGTGGTTCATCACGAACTCTTGCTTTAGTAACTCTGCTCCTACCTTGTAAACGCGGAGGAGTGTACTACGGTGTACACCTGTTTGGCCCTTCTTCCGAGAGGGGTCATTTGACATCCTCGCTCTGGAGCGCGAGTGGTCCTGTTTCCTCTCGATTGCGAGGGCCCCAAATGATAGGGAGAAGCTTCAGCTCAGCGAGCTGCTACTTGTACAGCGCCTTCTAAAACGCAAAAATACTGTTCAAAGTCTTTGTCTTCTCCAGCATCGATCTTCTCCTTTCTCCTGACCACCTGCGCCCTTATTCACCTGTGCCGAAGAAGCGGGGAAAACCCTTCAAACTCCCTCAAACACTAAAAAGTAATACCGTCCTATCGTTTCCTCCGTGTCTTTTTGTATTTCGAATCTATTCGTCTAAAGTATGATTTTGAAACCTATCAACCTCGCTAATTCGATTATTTCTCTTTGTGCTTACTGTCATTGTACTATTTCATTGATTCTGATACTCCACCTTAACAACACTTTGCAGCTGTACAGTGTCATAATCAAGGGGACTAATTGCCAAACGATTAAGGTACCGTCATAAACTTTCTGGTGGAATTTCAGAGCCCATTTTCTCTCAAGTTTTTTAAAACAAGTGAAAGAAACCAATGGAATTAAAAATTATGGTTCCTCATTCTACAATTCTAAAACAAGAGGAGCTAACGGAAGCAATGTTTCCTGTTGAATAATTCTGCACAGTATTAAAAAGGATGGATCTTGTCTTTATTTATTCTCCTATTTTGGTCGTGTTCTTTGGCTCTAAAAAGAAATTCTTCAAACGTCGACGAAACTACCTTTGCTTCTATTGTATATATATATTATATTATATATATAATATAATATATATAATATATATATAAATATATATATATATATATATATAATATATATTATATATATATTAGATATATATATAATAAGTATATTTATATAATAATATATATAATAATATATATATATATAATTATATATATATGGTCTATGTTAATTATTAAATACTCTCTCTAGAAAACATTCAAATTTAAATCCCCAACGACAAACTTAAGATTTCTCTTGCCTTGCCTGCAATACTATAAAATAATAACAAAATAATAAATATAATAATAATAATAAAAAATAAAATATAAAATGATAAAATAATGAATAAGTATAATAATAATATATAATAAAATAATTAATAAATTTAAAAATCGGTCAAGCTCTCTCACCTCTCACCTATAATTTGGAAAGCACCGGAAATTATGATTCAATTTTCCCGCTCAATTTCCTTCTTCTATTTTGCGATTATCGCGGGACACAAGAATTTGTTGATCAATTTCGCAATTTTGTAAGTCCAGTATGAAGATAGTCGTACAAGTGCTATCTTTCATCTAACACATAAAGGCATTTTTATTTTTATCATTAGGTAATAAAGGCCGAGATGAATTTTCTTTTATATTTAAAACAAGTAAATAGTTGATTTTCGTTGTTTCAGGTGACAGGGTGACTGAAGTGGCAGACTTTCGATAGAAACAGTATATAGACGTGCTGTTTTAGAAACTGTTTTAAGGTGTTATACTTACTTAATAAACACAGTCCAAACTAAAAATAACTTGTTGTATATACGTGTTTGTATTAGTAACGTGAATTGCTACGATGTATTAATTACAATTACCGGCTGGATTTACCTAATGATAACTATTAAATTGTTTGAGCACTTTGTTTAATCACTGTCATGAGCGAGTTGGAGTTCGTATCCTTAGAATAAAACTGAGACTTTTGTTTATTTGTGTACTGCTAATCACGGTGTATCGCATTGATCACAATTATTCATTGCAGGGATTTACTCCATTTATATTTATTCGTTCATAAATTCCCTTCTCTCTCCCCCTTCCCCTCTCTTATCCCTTCCTCCATTGTGTCTCACCCCTTCTTCCTTCGATAAAAAGGAAAAATATGACATTTATATAACGTGCTTTTCGTCAGTGTGGTAGAAAGTGCAAAGGGCAAAGGAGGAAATGACCGGCCGTTGGAATTCCACTTAAACTTAATAGCCCATGAGAAAACCAGCAGGTAATTAAAAGTGGATTAATTAAGCTAAAATAAACGAAAAAGAAGGAAAAGGCTGTTTTATGTAAGCCTATATAAAGTAAAAGAAATAAAAAGATAAAACCAAACGAAAAACTCTAATAATCAATTTCCAACCTAATATATAAGAAGTGAAAACACTTCTACTTCGAGAGAAATGTCAAATATTTTGTCAGTAAATTAGATTTCAGTAACAATTGAGGAAAACAAACTTGTTAAGATCAACCTCTTCAACATTATTAGGAGTCAAAAGATCTATACGAATAAGAACTTTATTTGACATTCAACAAAATGGTATTTATTAAAAAGGGGAAAAATAAGATTGTTATTGGTATTTTTGATCGAGTTTTAAATTTTTAAATGCTGATGTACCAATAAGAGGCTTCAAAACTGCAAAGTTTTGACTATATAATTAAAAATTTTGGTAAGGTGGAAAGTGATGTTAGCCATTAAATGGGTAAACTCATGTGTATATAATAAAATATATATATATATATTATAATTTAATATATATATATATTATATATATATATATATATATAAATAATATATATATATATATTATATATATTAATATATATTATAGTATAATATATATATAAAAATATATATTATATATTATAGTTATTAAAGATATATATATAATACATATAATAATAAATATATAATATATATATATATATATTGTATAATATAGTATATATTATATATATATATATAATATATTAATATATTATTATATATTATATATATA
>JABUQX010022326.1:5000-10000 GCA_015478945.1 Trachelipus rathkii
GAATATACAAGCGGTTAGGGCTTAAGGGGGGTTGGGCGGCTGATAATAATAATAATAATAATAATAATAATAATAATAATAATAATAATAATAATAATAATAATAATAATAATAATAATAATAATAATAATAATAATAATAATAATAATAACGAAAGGGGGTGAACAGTCGTGGTAGTAGTAGTAGTAGTAGTAGTAGTAGTAGTAGTAGTAGTAGTAGTAGTAGTAGTAGTAGTAGTAGTAGTAGTAGTAGTAGTAGTAGTCGTAGTAGTAGTAGTAGTAGTTTAATAAGTCAGGGTAGTAGTAATATTAGTTGTAATAAGTCAGGGTAGTAGTAATATATATATATATATATATATATATATATATATATATATATATATATATTTATTTATTTTATATATCTATATTAAAAATACATATATATATATATATATAGTATATATATATTAGTGATGCAGCAGATGTCATTTTTTTCGCATCCGCGGACGCGGATGCGGATGCGGATGTTTGATTTTAATATCCGCGGATGCGGATGCGGATGTTGGATATTTATATATATATATATATATATATATATATATATATATATATATATATATATATATATATATATATATATATATTATTAATATATATATATATATATATATATATATATATATATATATATATATATATATATATATATATATATATATATATATATATATATATATATATATATATATATATATATTTCGAGTTTTAGCCACAATCTATTAATATAATTGTATTACCAGAGTGCTGGACGGGACCCAACTCAAATGAACCCTACCAACCTCTTTCCCCAACCTCCACCCTTAGTGAAAGAGATTTTACAATGGATTATATACTTTTTGCACTAGTATTGAAATTCAAATATAGGAAGGTTGTGCTTGAGAAACATCAATTTTTCTGCCTTTTCTGCTGAGAGTCTGTTTCTCTTTTCATCATATATTAGCCCAGTATTGCTAAATACTCTCTCACTTGGAACATAAGTTGAACGACAGTCAAGTATTTCCTTGCAAGTTTTCTTAAGCGTGGGCAAACATTTTGCTTAACTTTCCACCAACTGACAGGATCATCATTTGTATCTAATCGTTTTTCTTGGTGATAGTTTTCAATCATTTGCACTGCATTTTTTGGAAATGAGTGTATTTCTTCATCACTACTGGACTGTAGAAATTCTTCCAGTGAATCTGTCATTGATTTACTTGTAGAAGTTGTTGGTTCTGCAGATTTCGTTTTTTTCCTTTTAATGGGTGGCGAATTAATAGACTGTTCGGATTGAAGTTTTTCAACTGCAACACAAAGTGACGATTTTAATATTGTGTTACAAAAAAACTTGCCTTTATAACGGGTATCTAAGTAAGTTGTATGTATGAAGGTCATTAATTTCCACAGAACCAAAGCGTTTTTCTAGCTCTAGTTTAATTACATCTTTCATTCTTTTTAAATCGTCATCATTTTCATTTGAAGATGGTTCAAAATGCTTCCTTAGCTTTGAGATTAATGGTATTTCATCGAAGACAGAAGCTGTAGAGACGCTGATTTTTTTGGTAATTTCCTCAAATGGTTTCACTAGCTGAATGCAGTGTGATATGATGTCATATTCCACATTAGTAAGAATGTTCACTTTGGAATACGAACTGGCGTACAAAGCAAGAGGTTCTTTGAGCAATACCATTCTTTCAATCATATGAAGTGTACTATTCCAGCGAGTTGGAATGTCTTTGATAACATTAAGATATGGAATATCAAGCCGTTTTTGAATTGCCTTCAACTCATTTTCATTTTCAGATTCATCTTAAGTATTTTTATTATAATTTTTTTTATCAAATCTCGATAATAAACATCCGCGCAACATCCGCAGGGCAAAGCGCGGATGCGGATGCGGATGCGGATGCGGATCTTTCATAATGTGCGGATGCTCCGCGGATGCGCGGATGCGGATGCGGATGTTACCTGCATCACTAATATATATATATATATATATATATATATATATATATATATATATATATATATATATATATATATATATATATATATATATATATATATATATATATATATATATATATATATATATATATATATATATATATATATATATATATATATATATATATATATATATATATATATATATATATATATATATATATATATATAATACTAAATTTTCTTTTTATTTTGTCAAGAAACCGAATCTTTCTTTTATAGCCTCAGGCAAAATCTTATCTACCAGAATATCCGAGAAAGGTAATCCATTTTGACCACATTTTCTTCGATTTTAATCCCCTTGAGTTCGCGGTCAATTATAGCTAATGAACCGTGAACTCTCAAAGCATGCAAGGGAAATGGAAATTTATTCATTTTATTTCGTATTTTTAATGATAAAAATACATATAGAACTTCATTTCGTATAAATTTATTATTTTGAAAGAGGACTGAAAGGCCGCTTCAGCACGGTCACTTACGTTCCGGTCATTCTGACCATACCTGTGCTGAAGCGACGTGAGACCGAGATTTGAGTTCCATCTCGGTCAAAATTTTATATATCACAAGTGGGGGCTAAGAGAATGGGGGAGTAGGGGTAGAAAAAACTCCCTCTCCTCAAAGACGCGACAAGACGATGCGAACGGGTGGCGGGAGGCGAAAGGCAAATCACGGAGCAGAGCCGGTGGCGGAGGGCGGAAAGCGGATCACGGTGCGAAGCCTGCGGGGCCCAGGCGGACCAAAAAGCGCGCGCGCGAAAACGCAGGTGTGTGCATGCGAGAGAGAACAAAGCGAGGTACCGGCAATGATGTAGCCATGGCAACAACGAAAGGGGGGTAGGGTAAACCAATGGACACATGGCAACTGGAGCGTAAGGTGGTGGGGGTAAAGCGATGGGGGGATAGAGAAAAAGGGGGGAGGGGTAAGTGTGTATATATGCAACTGTGTATATATGTAATGAACAACTCGTGAACGTTGATGACTGCGTCATCAACGTACACTCGTCTGTGCGCACCTACGGTGCGCACATACGTAGCTATATAAACAAAGGGGGTGGGGTAAAAGGGGGGGAAATAATAATAATATATATATATATATCGATATATACACTCATATACGTACATAAAAATAATCGATATGTACACACAAATCATATGTACGCGCGCTACGCGCGCTGGCAATCGTGCAATGTTGCAAATGTTGCTTTGCAACATTTGCAACTCGGCTAGTCGTACCACACATCCTCTACCACTTCTAAACGCACCTTGTTCTTCACAATCAGTCCTTCAGTCACTCGACGCATTTTTTCGATCAAAATACCAGTATATATTTTCCCTACTACACATAATAAACTAATTCCCCTATAATTCCTACAGTTACCCTTTTCTCTCTTACCCTTATATAAGGGTGCCATTACTGCTCTCCTCCAATCCCTCGGAACTATATCTTCCATAAACGCTGTGTTACACAACTTCCAAATCCAATCAATCACCATCTCGCCTCCGTTCTTGATCATTTCATCGGTAATTTCATCTATACCTGCAGATTTACCATTCTTCAACTTTCTCGCTCTACCCATTACCTCCTCCTTACTAATGACCTCATTCCCAAAATACCTATTCCTTCTTGCACCATCAAATCAACACACACTCACTATCATCTCTGCATTACTGCCAATGTTATGCAGATTTTCGAAGTGTTCCCACCACACTCTAGCACATTCATTTCATCAGTTACGAAAGCATCATCCCTATTCATTATTCTATGCAGATTCCCCCTATTCCTTATATATATATATATATATATATATATATATATATATAAGAAAAGTGTTTAGTCTATATATTGTTAAGTTTTATATATATGTTATACATATATATATCTATATATATATATATATATATATATTCTCTATATATATATATATATATATATATATATATATATATATATATATATAATAAGAGGATTTTTAGATTGACCGGGGTGGTCAATTGGCTATCAACATTCAAAGAAAGTCGAACAAAATGTAACGGACTAAAAAGTAACGTTGGAAAAAATAGCTGAAGTCATTGGGGGCGTTGCATGTTGCGCGCACCATAGTCCGTTACCCGCAAGCTACAAAAACTAGTTCCGTTTGCAACGGAGTAACGGATCGTGCCCACAACTGTATATATATATATATATATATATATATATATATATATATATATATATATATATATATATATATATATATATATATATATATATATATATATATATATATATATATATATATATATATATATATATATATATATATATATATAAATATACGAGTGAGAATGAATTATAAGTATATATATATATATATATATATATATATATTAGGGTTATGACTTTTTGTACCTTTTTTAAAATTTTACATCTCCTGATGTTGCATATGATGAACATTTGCCTATAAATCCCAGAAATGACATGCAATTTGTTCAGTTTTGAAAAAATCTTCCGCACCCAACTTACTGAACATGGGGCAATTTGGTCATTCTTATTTTCATCAATTTTTAATGTAACATTGTTGTATGTTCTTTAAAATATTTGAATATTTACCCACTTTTATTTTTTCAGGTGTAAATATGTCGTTTACAAATAAGAAATCGAAAGCTGCAGTAGATTCTGCTGGAAAGAAATGGACACAGAATTTAACAGGAACTACAAAACGTCGCCCATCTATACCACAAGTGAAAAATCAGCTAAATGTGACCCTTTGCAAATTGCCATTGAAAAGGGACATTGTTGGTAGATATTTGGGATTATATGACCAAGTGAAAGGTAGAGCTGACAGAATAACCATGATCTCTGAAGAATTGATGATGCTGTGGGAGAAACTGAGCTTCCCTCTTGTATCTAAGCAGCAAGTTACAGCTACGACTGACAAACTCATTAAAATGTTTGAAAAATATAGAAAGAGACCTAATGAAGTATTTGAAATAAGCC
>JABUQX010022326.1:15000-37500 GCA_015478945.1 Trachelipus rathkii
GGTTAGAGATGACAGGTCGTCCAGGTCAAGACAACCTTCTATGTTACAAATATTGTTGTTAGCCGTTAAAATATATATATTTTCTAAAAGACACCCTAATTGAATAATAAAAATAATAATAATAATAATAATAATAATAATAATAATAATAATAATAATAATAATAATAATAATAATAATAATAATAATAATAATAATAATTACAAAATATTTCAACCAACGTTTACTTTATATATATATATATATATATATATATATATATAGGCCTATTTATCTATTTATAGAAATGTTACATATATATATATATATATATATATATATATATATATATATATATATATATATATATATATATATATATATATATATATCGAATATATGTTAAAATAAAAAAATAAAAAAACTAACAGCTTTTAATTTGCCTATATATGGAAGCAGGACTATTAAATATTTTTTTCAGTAAGAAGATTGGCTACGCTGAACAGCGAGGTAACTAGGACAATGAGTGCGAAATATGAACGCGTGAAATCTTGGCATTTTTCTATAGACCAGTATCATTTTATGTCTCGTTTAAAAATACAATTTACATCCATTGTGATCAGATCTAATCGAAAAGTGTAAATATCTACATAAACGATTTGTTTTTAAAATATACTTATTTATACGCGTAACGTTATTCAAAATATTGTTATTATTTATTATTATTTTTTTAAAAAAAAAATCTATATAGAAAATAGTGCTAAAAATTGTGAAGTGTGATATTTGTCTCCGACATCCTCGAAAGCATTTTGACGATTCAACGATCTTGCTAGAAACATTTTTGAAGATTTTAAGGTAATTAATATATATATATATATATATATATATATATATATATATATATATATATATATATATATATATATATATATATATATATATATATTATATTAAAGATATATATAGTATATATATATATATATATATATATATATATATATATATATATATATATATATATATGTCGATAGGTATGTATAGCTATATATATATATATATAGATTAATATATATATATATATATATATATATATATATATAAAAATAAATAAAAAGAGTATAAGAGAGAGAGAGAGAGAGAGAGAGAGAGAGAGAGAGAGAGAGAGAGAGAGAGAGAGAGAGAGAGAGAGAGAGAGATTTTATGACCCTTTGTGATAAACATACGTTTTATTTATTATAAGACCTTGACTTGCAGTTTTTCAGTATCGATATATATATATATATATATATATATATATATATATATATATATATATATATATATATATATATATATATATATATATATATATATATATATATATATATATATATATATATATATATATATATATATATATATATATATATATATATATATATATATATATAACTATCCGGTTTTATTTATCACCATCAGTTTTAAAATATTATGAGTATATGCGATTTACGTCATACCAAATGAGATTTGCGGATGATTCAAAAATATATGGAACTTGTTTGTTTTAAGGAATCCCATTTTTTAATTCTTTAAAAAGTTTTTATTATTACTTTCATTTTACATTTTTATAATAAGTTTTATATTTACTGTTAAATATGTAATTGGTTTTTCTGTAAGTGTCATACTTTTCGAGATATTTCATTTATGAAAATTTTTTTTTTTTTTTTTTTTTTTTTTTTTTTTTTTTTTTTTTTTTTTATATATTTAAATTTGTATGGTGTATATGTAATCATTTTTCTTGTTTTACATTTTTGTAATAAGCTTTATACACTGATTTCAAATATGTAATTGGTTTTTCTGTAAGCGTCATACTTTTCGTCAAATTTTCAGAAATTTTTTTTTTTTTTTTTACATTTTTGTAATAAATCCTTACATACGGTGTCCGTAATTTTTTACCTTTTTTTTGTATAATAAAACACGAAAAAAAGAAAAATTAATATTTCTGAAAAATGAGCTTCACTCATTTATATATATATATATATATATATATATATATATATATATATATATATATATATATATATATATATATATATATATATATATATATATATATATATATATATATATATATAATATTAAGGGTAAATCATATACACAACAAATAACATACTTTATTTACAGATTATTTTAAGAAGAATATATATATATATATATATATATATATATATATATGTTATTATATATATATTTATATATATATATATATATATATATATTTTTATAAATATATTTATAAACAGTTATCTTGTACATTTAGATTCTAGAGATAAATATATATATATATATATATATATATATATATATATATATATATATATATATATATATATATATATATATATATATATATATATATAATTCTTTAAAGTTTTGGTAATTATGTTGCTAATGCGAGAAAGCATTCTGAAACTATTGTATTAAAACTCTTTATAATATCCTCAAATGTTTCATGATTAAAAAAACATGATAAAAAATAAAGACAATATAATGCACATAAATTCGAGTATAAAGGCTGTACAGGATAAGCCAAAGTTTTTATGTATTTTATATTATTAGTTTTCAAAAAAGAAGTTATATAATAATTATTCAATATAATTTTTAAATCTAAAGAATCCATCAGATATACAATATTGTTTTCGTTTTTAAATACAGATACCCAGTGCCCATCTGCTATATGTCGAGGAGAGGTGTTGAATATAAAACCTGTACCCCTCCTTATCTTTACTGTATCGATTTCATTAAGAGCAAATATTCCCCTAAAACGATACTCATTTTTAAACACAGTTTTTATTTCATCTTCATCCATACTTTTTAGATTGTGATGGTTTTTAATAATTTATGACTATAGGACTTTAATAGTTCACCAATACATTACGACTACGATCTAGTTCTATTATCTGTGAATTTTCAATATATACAAACACAGTAAGGGGTTGCTGGATAGGTTTGTCAAATGTCAACGATAGACTAAGTATACCTTGTTTTACTACATTTAAATGATGACCTAAACTCGCAGATTGATCAGCTGATAAATCGAATGCGTACAGATTACTGTTCTTGGCATATTCTTCAAGATCTATCCCTATTCCGTTATCACTGCATGAGACAGTGTTAGCAATTAAATCATAAAAAGGTCTTGTACATAAAGTTTGGTTATTGTCAAGCTGTAGTTCATAAGGACGACCGTAAGGGGACCCGTTTACATGTAAACTGACACTCCTTACATCAAAAGGTTCAAATTTAAAGGGTGAACGTTCATATTGACCTATGAACGAAGAATGACTGATCATACCGAATATAAGTTTATGTGGCAAATTACCATTTACAATATTAGGAATATTAATACTTGAAAGACCGACCTGTAGTAAAGTTAAATAACTTTGTTTCCACTCGTTTCTTGATAGGAACTATTTGCTAGTAGATGTTCAAGAGCACGATTTTCGTCTTCCAAAATGTCTTTGCCGCAGCTATTTCACTTTTCGTCATCAGGATAGGCTTCTAACAACTTGTACACACAGGTTCTAAGCGTGATGGCGGTGGTCGCGCTTTTTTAATGACTTTTCACACCTAAGTAAATTTCGGCTGATGCTATTCTGACAGACTCTATTATTTTAACATCTCACCCTCGTAGAATAACGCCTCTCTTGAGTAAATTATCACCACTTACTGCGCCCCAGCTCAAACTTCTCCCACGCTTTTTCTATCGTTTTTTACCCCCGCCTTATCTTACTATGTCTGCTGAATCCTTCGACACTATAAACTCCACACGTTTGAAGATCGACTCTGTTTTAGACAATCGTCAGAAAAATTTAATAAAATGTTCCTATATAATTTTCTGTAGCCCGTAATGTGCAGCTGAATGTTCTAACGAAGCTTCCTCTTAAGATATCTCGATTTTGGGTTAAAACAAGTGTACATTGAATTGGACTCTGTGGTACACTATATGTTCATCGCACTGTCAAAGCGCAGAGGCGTTCCACCATCTTCATCGACAATTTGATTTTTACAAAATATAGAAACACCTAGACGGGCTCTAGATATACCCAACTCGAAATGTTCTGAATATTGAATTCGAAGAGGTAGCATCAGTAATTCGCGGTTTCATGGAATGTACAGGGGTTAATACTAATGAAGTTTGGATTCACCAGACACGATCTGTGTAGGGTTCACTGAGAAGAAGATCCGTTCACTCTTACCATACAATCAGGGACTTGAAGAATGAAGGAAATGCATCCTGCTAGAGGAAAGATTCAGGTGTAAATGATGAAAACCATACATCTAACACAGTTTTATATATATTTTTAAAAAGAGGTTGCCGATGTATATATATATATATATATATAATATATATATAATATATATATATATATATTATATATCATATATATAATATATATAGATATATATATATATATATATATATATATATATATATATATACAACACATTAAAAAGGTGAAAATGAAATATAAACAATATTTAATATTTTTTAATAATAAGTATTTTACATTAGATTGTGAAACTATATATATATATATATATATATATATTATATTATATTATATATATATAATATATATAATATATATATATATAATATTATATATATTAATATATATATATATATAATATCTAAATAATATAAATATATAAAGAAAAAAAAAAAGTTACAACATAAAAATATCTCGAGATTTTTTTTTTATCTTTTTTATCTTTCGAGGCTTTTTTTTTCGTTTTCGATGAACTCTTCTTCTTCCTCTTCTTTTTCTTCTTCACTGATGTCTTTTTTTTCTTATTCTTATTCATCCGGTTCTTCTTAACGGTTTTTTTTTTCTTATTCTTTATGCTTACGTGCCACTATACTCGGCCTGTTAACTTACGCTTATTTTCGTTTAACCATCATCCAGCATCTCATCTGACACATCTGTAAGCCGTCTTTTTAAGGATTCACGAGGGTTAGCTCCTCTTGCTATATCTTGTAGCGTATGCATCCCTGTATGTATAGCTTTTTTTCCTAAATATTCTCCGCTTCTTTTAAATAGCGGAATAGCGCTCCGCATTAATTTAGCGAAAAAGCCTCCAAGACCGTATCCGCGCTGGATCTTAGACCCTACAAACACCCTATCGCCATACATTTTTTTTTTTTCGTCTAAGGTTCTTAATCAGTTTATCTTTACTCTCTGTGAACAAAATATAGAATGAGTAAATATAGGTTATTACACTGTTTATATATATTTGACCGGTTCTTATAACAACATTTACATCATTTGACAATATATAGAATAAGATTCCGAATCGTTTTAAAAAATAGTCTGACATATTTTTCTACATCTTTTTTCTAATATGAACCTTGCACAATAAACTCCCATTTGTGAATGGGTACGGTTTACCTTCGATATCCTTTATATATATCCGTATCGACCCGACGGGTGAACGGGTCAGAGGTAAGTAATGAACGCTAGGAAAAGAAATAAGGCGACAATGGGGGGTGAAATGTACAGTTCTTAATAATTGGGCCATGGTATCGCCTACATGTTGATGTTTAACTATATCGGTGTAAATGTAAGCCATCCCTTGATCTTGTAACATCTCCGAAGGAATACATATATAATTGAGAGAAAAGTTTGAATCATTAAGACTGTTGTTCAGAGCAAGAGAAGGTTCATTATTTCCATTATATCTATTTAGAACAGTAGAATGTTCTATTACAGCTTCGTGTTCATGTACACATTTCCGAAACCAATCTGAACGTTTAAGGATGAACACTTCAGGGTCTCTCAAATTCATTCCTGTTGTTGATCTTAAAGTGATTAATACTCTTTCTTCCCCTGGATAGTTATTAATAATGTATATTAAATCTTTACATATCTTACTTACAGCAAACTGGGTGTTTAAATAACTATGAATGTCATGGATTGAGCGGTAATATCCCCGTCTTAGAACGAATTTTTCATAGAAATATTCCGAACCTTTAATTGTTGTACGTTTTATGTACGTTTTAAATCGGATGTGTTTTTTATTTTTAATATAGATTTAACATAATCTGCAGATCTATATACCATTAACCAATGACGAGCTTGAGGAACATTCTCTATATTAACATCTAATATCATTTCACATAATCCTATCTCATAGAGATCTCTGTCGAGCTGTAGAGGATTCATTAGCTCTGTAGTGAAATCCGAAACTTTATTATCAGGATGTAAATCCTGCGATGCCGATGAAGGCAATGTTAAATAGAAATGATCCGACTCTGTCATGATTGTAATATCAACTGATTAATGTTTTATAATTTCAGACGCTTTTATATAAGAGTTAAATTTGTCAGGGTAACCTATCCATTTCACCAGATACTGTTTATTTTTACCTTTCCCTTTTGAACCTAATATTTTTTCTATTTTATATAAATTAGTTTCAGGGTTAAACCGTATTTTCTGTATTTCTTGTTTATAAAAACCTCCTTTTACAGGTTCTCCATCTAGGTCTTTAAGATAATATAATTTAAGCTTTTCATCTGGAAAATCACGAATAACATCCACTTTAAAAACTTCTCTAGACCAACCCGCTTCATATCCTTTTCTAAACTTGTCGTCAGATCTAGAAACTCTTACGTAATCATTCACTTTTATCCCTGATTTATCTTTAATTTTACAAACTTTACGTTTCAACTCTAACACAGGTTTTATCTTTAACATTTCTATAGGTGTATGTTTTATAGTTCTATGAAAAGATCTATTGTAAGAATAAGCTAAATCGTCTAATATATCAATATATTTAAAAGTATTCATTTTAGTAAAATATCTATGCATTCGTTCTTTGATTGTACGCTGAACCCTTTCTACAATAGCAGCTTTATTTACCGAAAATATGTTAAAATATGTTATATTGTATTCAGTAATAATTTCTTGAAACTCTCTACCCAAAAATTCGGACCCCTTATCCGTACAAATCAATTTTGGATATCTGTCATCGTCATTTATAATTTCTCTCACAGCTACAGCCACTGTAGCGGATTTTTTATCTTTTAAAGGTTTTAACCATAAGTATCTAGAGTACACATCAATAGTAAAAAGAATGTATTGATAACCATCATTATAAGAACTGTACTTAATCATTTCCGTTAAATCTAACTGCCAGACATTATCGAGGTGGTGAGCTATGGTTTTTCGGGTGGGAAATTTCCGACGGATAGGTTTATGTAAAGTAAAAGCTTCTTCGCTTTCTAAATATTTTTTCAACTGTTTTTTCTCGGTGTTTGGAAAGTTTGAAGCAAACCTGGTGAAACCTCCATAACTGTATGGCTCTTTCAAGTCGAAGTAATATTTGTCAACCGTCGTTTTAGCATCCATATTAGACACTGATATAAATACATGTGTCTAGGTGTGTGTATATATATATATACTATATATTCACTGTTCTCCTTGCTCTTATTTTCTTTACCGTGGCTACTTCCCTTTGATATTATATATATATATATATATACTATATTATATATATATATATTATATATATATTATAATATATAAATATTAAAAAAAAATAAAAAAATTATAAAGGTTGAATTAAGTTTAAGAAAAAAAAAAAAAAAAAATGTATACAAAAATTTTTTTTTTTAACTTAATATTTTTAATTATTTTTCTCATATCAAAATTATTTATCACTTTTACAAAAAACATTTGTTTAAAGAATATATATATATATATATATATATATATATATATATATATATATATATATATATATATATATATATATATATATATATATATATATATATATAAAATATATATATAAAAATATAAAAAATATTATATTTTTGTATATAAAATGTAAAATTTATATATATATAATTATCAGAAAATATACATATAAAAAAATTAATTTTTAAACAGGGGAAGATCTTGTTGTAGAATGTTGTCTATATACTGTTCTAAGCTTCGTCTTCCTACCGTTGTCATGTATGTATACAAATCTTTAGCTGTAATATGGAGTTCTCGGTCTTTATATTTCGCGGTTTTCATTTCTTCATCGTATAAGACTGTGAATTTTTCAATATCTATGATTTCCAACATACATGTAAAAGTTTGAGCATTGAACATATAGCTTGAAAAATATACATCGTACATTAAGCGTTGGGATGTACAGATAAGGTCGTCTAAAATATTAACCAAAATAAGTTTCTTCTCTACTTCGTTACACATGTTAATAAACATCCCTATAGCTTCACGACCGACAACACTAAATCCTGAGGGGGATCTTCTATAGATACCTGTATTGCTTCCTCGCCACCAGTTTCTTATTGACACGCTTTCGATATTGTTATGAAGAGCGAAAACTAAAGTAAGACGTTTGGTGTCGTTGTCAGAGCCTCCAGAAACAGTTATTCCCCACTCGTTGATAACTGATGAATTAGTATATCCTTCTTCTTTCCATCTTGATACAGCGTCCTTAATATATTTAAGATCCTCACATGAAATGAATAAAGGTCTATTTTGAATATTTGAAGGTGTACTACAGGTGATATAACGTTCAGATGACTGTTTCCTACGGAAACATAAGGAAACTGCTCCTTTAGGATGATCGATTCGCCATGTTGTTATATCGTTTAAACGGACAGATTTTAACTGAGAAGCCATTTTAGTAACGTTAAGGCTAGAGTGTAACTGAAGATTTGTTCACAGTGTCTTACTTTATATAACATGAAGAAAAATAGGCGGAGTCGAAATGGACCTATCAACAGACAACACATCGAACTAAACAATTAGGGTTAATGTTATCTATATTTAGATCCAAATACGTTTTTTTTTTTTTTTCACAGTTTCGAGGTGAAATAAACATTCAGGGTTGTTGTCATCTACATTCGAAGCCAAATGCGTGATATATCAGCTTTTTTTCGCAGTTTCGAAGTTGAAGGGTAAGGTTTCGCTATTTTCCGTTTTATTATTCTTTGAGGAGTACCTGATGGTTCTGCCATCCTTACATTAGAAGAGGAGGGGGACGAGGAGGAGGGAATATTATCTAGGTCGTTTAATCTTTGTTTATTTTGAATTAAACTTCTTGGGAAATTTACAGCTTGAAGTTCATGTATGATTTGATTCCAGCCTGTTACGGGCTGTTTCTTCCAGTCACGTGATAAATCAGATACTAAATCTACAATATTAGATCCTTCTACAACAGAACCGTTAATTACGATTTGACCTAGATCATCCCATATTAATTGTTCTTTTAAAATATTATATATTGCTATACCTTTGTTTTTAATCGAGATAGGTAGACAACCCTCTATTACTGTTTTAAAGTCTTTCTTTTTATTAGTTTCCTCAATTTTTTCATTAACGATGTCTTCGTCATTCTTCTTATGAGAGACATCGTTTATAGAACCCCCTGTATAATCAGTACTGGTGTATTTTTCCTTTAAATCTAGTAATCTCTGTAAAACAGTTTGGTATTTCACTCTCTTTTCATCTAACCCTATTCGTGAATTTAAAATTACATTTAAATCGTTCTCTATAATACATAATTGTTCTATTCGTGGGTCTTGTAAAGTGGTAGGTATAGGTTGAGATGTTATACCTGTTGTTGGTGAGGGTGTTGACTGTAAGGAAATATTCTGAAGCTTTTGATACATCTCGAAAGGAAGAACTACGGCTTTCTTCATATTTTATCTACACTTTACTCTCCCGTTACTAGTTTAGTTAAGATTGGTGATACGATTGAGAACAATAAAGGTAGGAATACACCCCCACCTTTCTGAAGTAATTTCTTTTTCTTATTGAAATTCTTATTCTTCGTTCTCCTAACGAGTGTACGAACGATGTTGCTGTGTTGACGTAACTTAGCTTTCTGTTTAGATTTTATAGGTAGAATTCTTTTTATAAGATTTAAACATATCTCGCTTACACAACGGATAAAGCATGTACTTTTAAGATATTTCTTCTTCTCTTTTTCATTTAATTTGTTATAGTTTTTTATAACATGTAAATATTTTTTCACCAACATTATGCAGGGATGTAAATAGTTTCTATCTCGTAAGGTAAAATGTTAGTTCTCAACAGAATTCTGTATGTGTTTTTAGGATGAAGTTCGCACATTAAATAACCATGAGGTTTCGATGTAACTTCTTTATATACCTTTAAAAAATCTTTACGTTGAGAAGGAAACATCTGATTAGCTAACACGTTAATCTGACTTACATCACGACGTTGTCCAAACAACAACAGATATTGAGTGTTTAAAGATACATCTCTCATATATTTATTCTGATGAAAAATGTTCTGGGTGATAAAAAACACTGAAATATTTAAATGATGAGAATATACAGTAAACGTTTCAGCTATTTCTTCATTCAATTTATGCATTAAATCATCTAGTATAACAATTTTATGACCTTGTATATTATCCAAGGATTTAACATCGTAAATTCCTTCATGAAACTGAATCAGATCTTTATATGTATTAAATTTTTCCTGATAAACATTGTAACACCATATTATTTTTATTGGTTCCTGTTCGAAAATCTCTATTTCTCTTAGAATATTTAACAACAGGAATGTTTTTCCACAACCCGTAGGGCCTGTAACAAGACATGTAGAAGGACTGCGGAATAAGAATTTACACACATCCATACTCTTTAAACATCAAGATAAAAATGTTTTCATTTTTTTAAAAAAAATATATATATATATATATATATATATATATATATATATATATATATATATATATATATATATATATATATATATATATATATATATGTATATCGGAAACATGGCTACATAGAGTTGTTTATCTAAGTCATTATCAGTAGAGGCGGAGTTAAAGGTATTGCGTAATGTTATACAACCTTTATCTTCTCTGGGAATTAGATTGAAGAGTTAGTTTAACAAGGTTCTAGTACATGTGTAGTCATCTATATATTTTCCTTAGGTAATAATAATAATAATAATAATAATAATAATAATAATAATAATAATAATAATAATAATAATAATAATAATGTTTCTAGAAATTGAAACCGTGGAAATAATAATAATAATATTTTTCATTCTTGTTACAGTTTTTGAAGTGTGAAGAGTTATCAGTTTTTAGAAGAAAAAATGGTTCCTATATTCGAAATGTTTTTATTTTCCGAAAATCTTTTCAAACTTTTAGCTGTAAGTTATTTTAAAATATTTTAATTTATTCTAATTTTATTTTTCACTTTTAAAATAAAATTATTGTTTCTTTTTAAAAATATTTTTCAAAAATAAATTTTAACAATTTTTTTTAAAATATTTAAAAAATTCTTAAAACAAATTGTATTACTGTTATTTAAAACACTTGTAAAAATATTACAGTTCAATCCATGTTGTCATATGAATGGAGAATCAGGACTCTCAGGAAGAGGTGGAGGTTGTGGTGGTAGTAGAGGTAATGATAACCTGAATAAGCAGCCTAGGCTCATATCGAAAGCGGAGAGACGTAGAATACAGACATCTAGAAGAGCTGAACAAAATCAAGTCGAAGATGAAAGTAAAGACCGTGTTCCTGAAGATACCTGCAATCCTCCTCAACAACAACAAGAACAGCAACCCTCTGAAGGAACCGAATCTATAGAGGGTCCAAATACGAATCGTCCTAAACTTGTTTCTAAAGCAGAGAGACGTAAAATACAAGCCCTTAGAAGAATGATGCAAAATCAGAGCGGTGGTGGTGTATCCTGTAATAGAACCAATGATGCTAAGAATTCTATTCAACAACCCTCTGAATCTTCAACTGAATCAGGATGTAAGGAATCATCGGATGGATCTGTGACCGCATCTGTATCTACACCTCCACAACCTCAACAACGCCGATGGAAACCCCTAACATACATATCGAAATCAAAAGGAGGGGTGAGTTTCATTTTACATTTTCGTTCCTTTATATACATTTTCGTTCCTTTATATATATATATATATATATATATATATATAGCAGCAGTATATATAGCAGTTATATATATATATATATATATATATATATATATATATATATATATATATATATATATATATATATATATATATATATATATATATATATATGTAAATCATAATTGATTATCTTAACAGAGAATCAAGGGCTTAAAACGCCATGTCGATATAAATGAAGCAGAAGAGGCTGAAGCGTTTAATAAACGTCATGCTAGCGAGATCGATGTGAGAGCTGGTCCTTCTAATGTTAATATGGATGTCTATGATGAGGATGTTAATACCGACGACTCTGGTAATCATAATGATTCATGTTCTACACCGATGGATATCGATGAGATACAAAGACCATCAATATCTGCTGTTAACCCCTTACCCCATGTTGCAGAGAATAGTCCCCCTTCTAATACAGAGGTGTGTGTTATGTATAATTATACAACATCAGATGAATGTTTGAGATGTATTACAAATATATATATATATATATATATATATAGCAGTTATAGCAGTTAGTATATATATATATATATATATAGAGCATATATATATATATATATATATATGCTATATATATATATATATAGATATAGTTATATATATATATATATATATATATATATATATATTATACGTATATAAATACTCCATTAAATATATATATATATATATATAGCATATGAGTATATTTATATATATATATATATATATATATATATATATATATATATATATATATATATATATATATATATATATATATATGTTTTTTTTTTTTTTTTACAAAATAAACGAAAACTGGCTGATGTCGTGGCCGATGCCGAAGATGATAACGAAAAAGGTTTAACTGATTGTAATGGGGGTGGTAATAGGGAGGGTTCTGAATTCACAGCTGAACTAATAGATGTAACGAGAGCTGCATATACGAAGAATTCAGAGGTTATCGATACGCATAAATATAGGGTCAGGGTTGATGAAGCTAGGGTTTTCAAGCAAGGTAAGGATATAGGGGATTCTTTCATGAGAGTCATCAATGATATTATATTACATTTAAGAAATGATGTGTCACATAGAGAAGCTAGAATCCGTGTATGGTTTACATTCAACGATGGAGGTAGGAATGAGTATCATGTAAATATCCCTTACGCTGAAATGGATAGAGAGGATTTGGTTTCTTACTTGACAGGTCGTTTAATAACAGCTTTTCAGTCGGGTGATAAAGCTACATTCAGCGATTTCATTGTTGAAGTACAGGTAGCGCATGATGTTGAAGGTAATGGGCCTATTATACCCTTCAAAGTTAATTTCCCGAAAGAAAACTTGAATACTGTACAGTTAAGAATAAGTAATTATGACGGTACCGAGTACGAGGGAGGTTGTGGATTTAGGGCAATTGCTTGTTGCTATAAATTATTCCAGGAAGAACAAAGAAACCCTAACCGTGAAACGGCTCATAAGATAAGTAAGTATTGGCCTTCGACTATACATGACCTAGGTGTAAAAATAGCTAACGATTGCGGATTAGAATATAATGAACCCCTAGGTGCAGCTAAGTTCGAGATAATTGAACGTGTATTAAATTGTAGAATATACGTATACCGTAACGATGTAGATGAAAAATTCCATGTAATGTATCTACCTCGCGAACAGGACCGTAAAAAACCTTTATATGTAATAGGTTTTGATTTTAAAACTACCCATTACTACTACCCTCTTCCTAAACATACAATTAAGTCTACGATAGGTAGTGTAGAATACCGTAAAAATAAATCACCTATTTTCTGTCAGTTATGTTACATTTTTATTGATGATTACCATAAACATATATCGAGCGAATGTCCCGAGTATCGCTGTTCTCAATGTCTCACACATCTTTGTAAAGGAAACGTGGAAAATGCCGCTGTCCCTAGGAGATATTGTAAGGATTGTAATAGGGAATTTTATAATGAGGATTGTTACAACTATCATAAAGGTGAAATTTGCAGGAAAGTTAAGATCTGTGATAAATGTGATGAAAGTAAAATAGCTGATAAATGTGGAAAACATAACCATGATTGTATACATATAAAGTGTAATGTATGTTATGAAAAGTATGATCCTGGTAAAACTGGTATCCATAAATGTTATATGAAAAATAAAAGAGAAAGTGAAGGTAAAACGTGTTTACGTTTTACTACGATTTAGAAACATATAATCATAATGCGAGGATAGATGCGGCAGGAAGATCAATGATGGATATGGTTCCTTATCTAGCTGTAACCATGTTAGTATGTTACAAATGCAGCAAAAAAGAAACAGAACAGTGTGAGACATGTGGAACAAAAAGAACTGAAGTATTCCATCTGGATTTAGAAACTGTAGAAGAATATGATAAATGTCCCGTGGATAAAATGATTAATTATTTATTCAATTTCTCTGAAAATCATAAGAATAACGATATAATAGTAGCGGCCCATAATGGGTCAAAATTCGATACACAGTTTGTGTATGCGAAACTGTTAGGTAGAACGCATGAGACTTCTATTTCTAGCAACCCCGTTAAAAGAGGAAATAAAATTATTACCATGGCGTCTAACAATAACATTTCCTTTAAAGATACATTGTTGTACATGCCCTGTGCTTTGAAAAAGTTACCTCAATGCATGGGGATTAAGGGGGATATAGCAAAAGGGTTCTTCCCCTACAGGTTTCTAACTTTAGCAAATATAAATTAAAGGGGTTATTCCAGAGAGAGATGTATTCGAAGTCGATAGAATGAATGATGCAGAGAAACGTGATTTTGATGCATGGTAAGATGAGATATCGGCAAAAATATCGATATATCGAAATATCGATATTTTTGGCTCGATATATCGATATTTCTGGGCGAAATTTTCTTAGGCGATATATCGATATTTCGATATTTTTTCTTAAAATCGAAAGCCGATATTCTTTTCAAAAATATTTTTTTTAAAGGCCGGAAAAAAATAAAATCTTATTCTCTCACCCTGAAGTGATGATACTTTTTCCCCCCATATTTGCTCCTTCGTTCGTTCCCAATGTATAAAATAAAACCGAAAAATTGGTTTTAGATTTTTCGTCTTTTCGGGAACCAAAAATATGGAGAGGGGGGGGGGATCGACATGGCACATATCACATAGTCAAATTGTCTTCTGAGTATTTGCTAATCACTATTCAGTTATTCAGTGATCAAGTGGATAATGATACCCAATAAAATTTTGGAATGATAGTAAAAATGCTTACCCTGCTATGTTTATGTTAGCAATGAAATATCTTACTGTAAATGCGACGTCAGTCTCGTCAGAACGAACAGTATCATTATTAAACAATGTTTGCTCAAATGAAAGGAATAGATTGGCTTCCGAGCATATCAATCAGTTAGTCTTTTTAGGTGCATTAGATGATAAATATTGGGCTTTGTGATAATATATATATATATATATATATATATATATATATATATATATATATATATATATATATATATATATATATATATATATATATATATATATATATATATATATATATATATAATTAAAGGGTAAATAACTTGAGTTACATTGAATAAAAAGAAAGGAATTAAAAATATCTATCATAGTTTTATTTTCCTTTTTCATGAAATATTTTATAATTTATTTATTTATTCTGAGACTGTTAAAGACTTTTAAAGTCCACTCGAGACCAGCCTGATCCTGATTTACACGTATAGCTCTGTGGAGTGTGTTCAGTGTCAGTGTGGACGAAGATAATCATTACAGAAATCTAATACCGGAACAGGACTCCTGTGAGTTGGTTTACAGTTAACATACCGAGTACCGACTAGTCTAATCATCTACTGCCATTACGATTGTTTCGCTTAAATATGTAATTAACTAAATTAACGATTTTATAATAGCTATTACTAAAAGTTAGTATTTGGGGGTACATCACTACAGCTTTTCTTATGATAAGTCGTCTGGCATCCAGTTCGAACTTCTTAAATATTATTTCATTTTATTACTAAAATTTAATAGATTTTCTTAAGATCCAGACTTCCAGAGTCGTCCAATTATCAGTTGTCTACCATCCAATTTAAATTAATTTCGTTGTTAGAATCAATATTTATTTTGTACTTAAATAAGAAAATCATTTTGAAGATTCCTATGCTTCATTAATACTTAATAGTTTTTTTATTTTTAATGAGAAAAAGTGATTTTTATGATTATTGTTTAATTTTCTAGTGAAACGCGAATTTCTTATTTAATTTATTCACTCGTCCACAAAAAGTCAAAAACACCTTCCCCAGTTCCAACCAACGCTTTCTAGCACAACTTCAGTCTTCAACCTCTTGGAGTTGGAAACTTGAAAGTTGGAAGACCTGAAGAGTTAATATCTCAATCCCCATTTCTACCATTTTTTTTTCTGTACATACGTCTGCGTCATATATATATATTAAAAGCCTCTCTCTCTCTCTCTCTCTCTCTCTCTCTCTCTCTCTCTCTCTCTCTCTCTCTCTCTCTCTCTCTCTATCTCTATATATATATATATATATATATATATATAATATAGTTATTATGCTATATATATATATATATATATTATATTATTATATATATATATATATATTACATATATATATATATATATATATATATATATATATGAATTACTTGTGGCTAAGACGGAACGGAGACGATCGGATATATATATATATATATATATATATACATATATATATATTATAGTTATATATATATATATATATATATATATATATATTATATATATATATATATATTGTTGTTAGAGAGCAGCAATGAATATAAAGTATGTTATTATATATATATATATATATATAATATATATATATAGTATATAGTATATAGTAGCATATATATATATATATATATATATATATATATATATATAGGTATATATATATATATATATATATATATATATATATATATATAGCTAGGTTAGTATTAAACCGAAATACTGTAAAATACCTAACAACTGCTCATAGTTTAAGAATGCAAATAAATCTGTAAACATAAATAAAAAGTTGTAAAATAAACTTAAAAACATCATACATCCCTAAAAACTTTGTTGTTTATTTTCTTTTTTATTTTGTTAGTTTTAACTTTATTTTGTACTTTTCTTAACTGAAATTTGCCCCTGATTCCAAAAATGTATTCAATTTATTGTAGCTATCATTGTTTTTTAACTATGTGCCGCCTAATCTGGAGGCTATATATATATATATATATGCTGTTAAGGTTAATATTATATATAGCATATATATATATATATACATATATATATATATATATATATATATATATATATATATATATATATATATATATATATATAAATATATATATATATATATATATATATATATATATATATATATTGGATTATAATATATCAAATAATAATCGGATTATAATATATCGAAATATCGATATATCGAATATCGATATTTTTCTGGCGATAATATCGAAGGCGATATGATATTTTTTAAAATATCGATATATCGATTTATCGATATTTTTTAGATATCGGGCATCCCTAGTATAAAACTTTTGAGAATCGTGCATATGATATAAAAGCCGAATGTGTGAAATACTGTATACAAGATGTAAAGATTTTAAGACAGAGTTTTGAAAAGTTCAGGAATATGTTCAGGACACATTTTAAAATAGATTGTTTGAATGAATGTAGTACCATTGCAGCTTTATGTTTCAAAGTGTTTAAAATGCATTATATGAAAGAAAAGTCTATCGCTCACATCAGTAGAGAAGACGATGGCCACTATTCGTTTGCTGGGATTAAATGGTTAACTTTCATGGAATTTTATATGGGGCATTATATAGAACATGCAAGGAATGGAGGCGAGCATAAGTTCAAGATTCGAAATAAATATTTACAACCTGACGGTTATACTGAAGTACCTTGTAACGAATATAAGGCAATTAACGGGGATGTGTTTGTAAGGCTTAGACAGATCCATGTAGATGTACAGTTGAGAGATTTGAATGCATTGAACTGGCTTACCATGGATAAGGTTAACATGAAGAAGGTGGTATATTTGTATCATGGATGTGTATGGCATGGGCATCAGAGCTGTGAGAAAGGGAAAAAAAAGATCCATAAGGGGATATCTAGTCTTGATCGATACAGGATAACTATGTTGCAGGAAGAATCATATAAGAATGCAGGATATGAAGTTATACGTGTATGGGAATGTGAATGGGAAAAAATGATGGCTGATTGTGATGTAACTGTTGTGAATGGTGATGAAGAACGGATCTTGAAATTAGGGAGATATGTGAATGAAATAGGTCAGGACCCTGCAAATAAAGTATTGCGTATCGGGGAGGCGTTGTATGGAGGTCGTACTGAGCCATTCGTGTATTATTATCCCCCTACTAACGGTAAAAAAATATATTATCTCGATTTTACATCTTTATATCCTTTTGTACAGAAAACCAAACAGTTTCCTTCCGGTATTCCTAAGAAACGTATAGGTAGAGACGTTCCTAGTATCCCCGATTATATATCCAAGATGGAAACAGATTATTTCGGTGTAGCTTATGTATGTATACTCCCTCCACAGGACTTATACATCCCTGTTCTCCCTGGGAGGTATGAGGGGAGGTTAATTTTCACGTTGTGTCGTACATGTACGGAGACAGGATACGAGGGGATATGTAATCATACAGAGCTTCAGAGAGAACTTAGAGGTGTATATACAACTCCTGAACTGAAATTAGCTGTTAAAAAAAGGTATAAAATCACTAAAATTTTCGAGATTTGGACTTTTACACCTATGTCTGATATGTTTACAGAATATGTAATAAAGTTTCTACAATGGAAAACAGAAGCTTCAGGATATCCAAAAGGCGATGACGGACAACCTTTAACTGATGAAGAAAAAGATTTCTTCATCGCAGAATTCGAACGAGTCGAAGGGGTGAAATTAACTAAGGAAATGATAGACAGCAACCCATGTTTACGTTTCATAGCAAAGCTGTGTTTAAATAGTTTGTGGGGAAAATTAGCGGAGAGACCTGTGCGTACGGAAGACATTGTATGTCACAGTGATGCTGACGTATGGGATCTGGCTAGACGAACTGATCTGGAACTTTTAAATGTTATGGTGGTTGGTCCAAAACATATAGCATCTGTTCGTTATACATCTCTTGCTAGTCAAGGTACTCAATCTACAAATATAGCTGTAGCCGCTTTTGTAACCGGTTATGGTAGAATAGAACTTTATGATTTAATGGATTCTCTGGGTCAACGTGTCTTGTATTGTGACACGGACAGTTGTATTTTCGTAGCTGAAGAAGGCGAATATATACCTGAAACAGGACGTTTTCTAGGGGAATTAACAGATGAAATTGAAGGGGGGATGGTAGCCGATAGCTTTATCTGTACGGGTCCTAAATCATATGCTCTACGTCTTAAAAAAAGTAATGGGGAATATGAGTATATGTTGAAATCTAAGGGGTTAACGTTAAGTAAAAACACTAGCGACATTATCAATCCTGAGGTTATGTTGAATATAACGTTGGATAAAATTGCAAAAGATGGAGAAAAAACGAAAGATAGGGAATGGAAAATTTTGAATGATGACAACCGTTATTACAAGATGATTGCTGATAAAGATGTTACTGCATTGGCTATTAAACAAATGAAAGAACAGGGAGGGGAGCCTACGTTTCATAACGTAGTTTTTAACACAGATGATACGAATAATCCTCACATCGATTCAACCAAACAATACAAAGAAGTTAAAGTTCCTACTATGACATTTAAAGCTAATAAATTGGGTGAGGTATCAATAATCAATTCTATTAAAAAGTTTAGACACACAGCAAACAAGAGAGACCTTATCCTGAATACGGCTCGAACTGTGGCAGATGGGTATAAGGGGGTTCTTGTGTCTATATAGAATATATATATATATATATATATATATATATATATATATATATATATATATATATATATATATATATATATATATATATATATATATATATATATATATATATATATATATATATATATATATATATATATATCACTGTTACCATATTGTGTATATTTTTAGTTAATAATAAAAAAAATACTTATATTTCTTTTTCTAATTCTTCTTCTTTTCTTCTTGTTATTATTATTATTATTATTATTATTATTATTATTATTATTATTATTATTATTATTATTATTATTATTATTATTATTATTATTATTATTCAATCTGAGGTGTCTTTTAGAAAAAATATATTTAACGGCTAACAACAACAACAACAACAGCATGTGGTTATGGTAAGGATGATTCATCTCTCCCCGCGCGCGGCCGGAGTCCGGTTGAGGCTGCCCCCCGCATGCGGAAAAAATAAAAACGCGGAGAAAAGATTTCCGTAACATTTATTTTAAGTTCAAACACGATGTATTTCAGTGAAGGGTGATCAACCCCCGCAGAAACGCACGCAAATGCGTTCTAAAACCGTAACGGCTAAAACGCCACGCACGACATCATCACCAGTCGACGCAGCATATAACAAAACATACTAGTCGACACCAAGATCGACTTCATAGCTCCAGAAATAAAAAAGTTGTATACCTTTATTAGAAGTGCTAGAAAAAGGGGGGTGGGGTAATAACTCGTAGAAGGAACCAACCTAGCACATTCTAATGTACACCAATCGAATCGCCATACCCAATAACCTACGAGTAGACACTAACACCGATGTATTCTATGACATAGGTTATGTCAGGCTAGAAGTGCTAGAAAAGGGGGAGGAGGGTAATAACTCATAGAAGGAAACATCCTAGCACCTTCTAATATACACCAATCGACTCCCCGTACCCAATAACCTACGAGTAGACACTAAGATCGGTGTATTCTACAATATAGGGCCATACGTGCTAGAAGCTAGAATATAGAATATATAGAATATAGAATATAGAATATAGAATATAGAATATAGAATATAGAATATAGAAACATGTGACCTTTTCTCCCTCGGCGGCATCCTTTGAAGTGACGCAGTTCTTCGCCTCCTTATCAGTTTTGTGGTTTGTGGTTAGATAAGACAGGTCCCAAAAGTAGTGTATACTACTGGGCACGTTATTGAGGGGGTATATATATATATATATATATATATATATATATATATATATATATATATATATATATATATATATATATATATATATATATATATATATATATATAGTCAAAATCAAAGAGGTAGCCCAGTTATATATAAAAAGAGTTGGTAACAGTTGTTGGTGAATGAATGAGCTAGATTAAAAAAAGTCCATTGTGACAGCAACGGGAAAAATAGGAATGTGTTGCAATAGTTCCTAACGTTCAAGTATTTCATACTGCAAAAATTATAAAAAAATAAATAAGTAAATGGAAAATAATAATAATAATAATAATAATAATAATAATAATAATAATAATAATAATAATAATAATAATAATAATAATAATAATAATAATAATAATAATAATAATAATAATAATAATAAATAATCTAATTAATAATAATAAAAATAATTATAATAATGGTAAAATAAAATTTTTAATAATAATAATAATAATAATAATAATAATAATAATAATAATAATAATAATAATAATAATAATAATAATAATAATAATAATAATATTAATAATATGCAATCTAATTAAAAAATAATTAGAGTAATATAGTGTTTTCGTCGTAGATAATAATTAAAAAATAGATGAAGAATAATAATATCACATAATTATGTTTAAATAACTTTATATTAGAAGATATTTTTCATTTAAATAACGAATTTCATGGCTTCACCAGGTCTGAATTTAAAACTTTACTGAATTTAGCCACCCAGGATACTTATTTCTTTTTTAATAATAAATTATACCAACAAACTGATTCCTTAGCTATGGGTTCTCCACTCAGTGCCACCCTTGCCAATTCATACCTTAGTCACTATGAAAAGATTTGGTTGCAGAATTGTCCTCCCTCCTTTAGACCAGTTCATTATAAAAGATTTATGGACGATACCTTTCTACTTTTTTCAAACAGAAATGAAATACTCCCTTTTTTAATTATTTAAACGCACAATTGAATAATATTAACTTCACAAAAAGAGGAAGAAGTTGACGGCACCATTTCATTTTTGGATCATTTAAGAAAACAGATGTAAATTTTACCATAAATGTTTATCGTAAAAAGACTTTTTCGGGTCAGGGTTTAAATTTTTTTAGTCATACTCCACTTATATATAAATGCAACAGTATTAAAACTTTAGTATATAGGGCCTATCACCTTAGTTCTAATTTCCGTCTCATGCATGAAGAATTTAATTTTCTCTTAAATTTTTTTAAAAAGAATTGTTACCCCGTTTCATTAGTCCACAAGTATATAAAGGATTTTTTGAACTCTCGTTCCACACCCAAACCTCTAACGTATTCAGCTTTGAAATGCAGTTTGTATATAAAATTACCTTTTTATGAACATATTTTCAC